>JAECWM010000050.1:0-222918 GCA_018150695.1 Drosophila oshimai | reverse complement strand
CCCCCTTAAACAGTGCACATATATTTATACTCCCTTTAAAGCCGTTTCGACTGCATTAAAATTGTGGGCACCACAGAGTCTTGCGGTTTGTGGGCGTAAAAAGGGGCGTGGTCTGGTTTTGAAACAAACTTGATATACGTGGGTGGCTCTAGCTCTTATGGTTCCCGAGATCTCAGGGCTCGTACGGAAAGACGGACGGACAGACAGACATTTGCAAGGTTTACAGTATTTGCTTACTCTTCGAGTATCGCAAATAAAAAGATTAAAATAACCAATATTCGTCGAGATAAAGGCCGGCTGAGTGGGGGCTTAAAATAAAGGGTGCTACCTTGTTGACTTGAATTCAGCCCTTGCAGAGATTTTAGCCGAAATATTTAACAAATTTTGCATTAGTAAAGACGTCATTATCGGGTAGACCACATTCAAAGCAATTAGGGAAATTTCCCCCCCCAAGGAACCACAGAACCTGAACATTTTGTTTATTTTTTTTTTTTCAAATATAACCACTTTGTTTACCTAAAAATTGGGATGGATAATTTTTGTTTTATAATTTGTACTGTATTTCTCTCGCAATAATAAGTTTGAACCCCAAATCGAAGAATAAGTTCAATTTCCCCCCCCAAGAATCCAATTTCCCCCCCCAAGAATCCAATTTCCCCCCCAAAAATCGTCTCTGGATCCGCCACTGCCCTTTAGTTAACATTTTTCAAGATAAAGTAGAATTTTTTAACTTTATGTTTAAGAGAAGCATTTCTTTAACCTACATTTAGTACTCTTTGGTCACTATTATTATTATTATTATATTATTGGGGTGTTAGTGTACCGCGACCTGTTTAGATCTATTGTACCCCCATTCGGAGCCTACAGCTCAGATATCAACCCATTTCCTCGAACAAAGTCGAGGAGTTTTGATGGGTTGATTCTTCCTAAGAGCTCATGTGATAGAGTTCTCGATCCTAAGGTTCTGCATCTTATATTTATTAAGGCCGGACAGTCTGCGATGATGTGTGTAGAGGTTTCGTCCTCCATGTCACAGAATCTGCAAGTCCTGCTGCTTGTTATTCCTATCTTACCTAGGTGACTTTTCAGTCTGCAGTGCCCGGTTAGTAATCCGGTAACGATCCTAAGTGAATTCTTCCCTAGTTGCATAAGTTCCTCGAACCTCTTCTTGTTGTAGTTTTCTATTAGAGTTTTGGCTTGCCTTAGGCCTGGGGTATTCCTCCAGTGTTCTTGCCTCATGGTGCCTTCCTCTTTCCTAATGTATTCTTTTATTGTGTGCCTTCCTATGCCACAGTAGGGTTCTGGTCCTATCAGGGGCTGTTCGGCTCCTAGTTTTGCCATTTTGTCGGCAATTTCATTTCCGGATATGTCCCTATGACCCGGAATCCATCTGAGGGCCAGTCTATTTAGGCTGCCCAAACGGTTTAGTTTACTCTTCACCTCTAGTACTATCTTTGAGGTGACTTTATTACTGCATAGAGCAGTAATTGCTGCTCGGCTGTCCGAAAGGATCGAGATGTCCTTATTCTTATATCCACGCTGTATGTTGAGCTCTGCACAACGTCCAATAGCGCATACCTCAGCCTGGAATATGCTGGAGTGTTGGCCAAGGGATTCGTGGTATTTTGTGCGGGCCCCTACCACTCCAAGGCCAGTGCCTTTTTGTGTCAGGGATCCATCTGTGTACCATGCTATGGTGTTTTTAGCCATAGGGTGCACTTCGGACAATGCGGTCCAATCTTTCTTATTGCCTAAGTGTGTTGAAGTTCTGCTCGAAGATTAATTCGGCTGTCATTTCATCCCTAGGGTGTAGTATTAGGGGCACCTCACCTAACAGATTAGTCGCATCCCTGTTATTTAGAATGCAACCACTACCCGTGCCCTCAGTGCTTATTCTCAGGAGGGTAGCTTTGCGTTGAAGTTCAATTACACAATGGAGTGGTGTTAGCTCCATCAGTACTTCTAAGGCAGTTGTGGGACAGGTTTTCATTGCCCCTGTCATACATACGCAGGCAAGTCTTTGCAACTTTTGTAGCTGTTTTTGTATGGTGTTGAGCTTAGCTCGTTTACCCCATGCAATTGCTCCGTACGTGAGAATTGGTCTCACAATCATCAGGTATAGCCATCTTATTATCTGGGGCCTGGTTCCCCAGGATTTCCCAGCAATTTTCCGACAGGTATACAGAGCTCTATAACACTTCTCCACTGTCTTTTGGACATGGGAAGCGAAGTTTAGCTTACTATCTAAAGTGATTCCTAAATACTTAACCTCTCGGCTAGTTTCTATAGGAATTCCTAGCAATGAGATTTGTCTCATTCTCTGTAGTTTGTACTTCCTTGTGAAGGGAACGATGACTGTTTTGGCGGGATTTAGGTTGAGTCCAACCTCCCTGCACCAGTCTAGCGTTATCTTGAGTTCCGAGTTGGACGATGTCACAGAGTGTCTCTTCAAATTTGCCTCTGGCTATTATCACAATGTCATCGGCGTATCCCTGACACTGGATCCCTTTTTCAGCAAGTTTGCTGAGAAGCTCATCTACCAGCAGACTCCATAGCAAAGGGGAAAGCACTCCTCCTTGCGGACAGCCTCTGCTGGTTGCTATCGTCATGTTATCTGAGCCCAGTGTACATGTTGCCTGTCTGGATTGTAGTAGGTTACCAATCCATTTACTCGTTGTAACATCTATGTTCCTCCTAGACAGGGCAGCTCGAACCGCATCATGTGATGTGTTGTCGAAGGCTCCCTCTATGTCTAGGAAGGCACAAATAGCAATTTCTTTGCTATCAACTGCCCCCTCTAGGGTGCGGCATAGTTGATAAAGTGCCGTGTCTGTTGAACGGCCTGCTCTGTATGCATGCTGCGTGTGTTGCAGCGGACAGTCTCTGAGAGCTGTTCTCCTAATATTGTAGTCTACCAGTTTTTCCAGCGTTTTAAGCAAAAACGAAGTTAAGCTGATAGGTCTGAAGGACTTTGGGCTGGTGATATCTTTCTTCCCGGTCTTGGGGATGAAGACCACCCTAGCGCTGCACCATGCACTTGGGATATAGCCAAGGGCTAGGCTGCTTACCATTAGTCTTCTTAAGCGGGTTAGGAGTAGCTCCTGCCCCTGCTGTAAGAAGGATGGAGAGATCCTATCTAATCCCGGTGACTTAAATGGTTGGAAGGTTCCAATAGCCCATTTAAGTTTCTCGGGCGTAACTATAGACTTGGCTGTTGCCCAGTCACTTGCTACTGTCCTAGGGGTTCTATGATGATCACGCATAATATTTCCCGTAATGGGAGTACTTCCCGGGAAATGCGTGTCAAAGAGAAGTTCTAATTTCTCCCGATCCGTGGAAGTAAAGGTGTTATTACCTTTCTTCAGGGCTAAATTACTATCTGTTGCACTTTTGGCCATTGCCTTGTGCAGTCTTGCGCCCTCGTTGACGTTACTTATTGCCTCACAGAAGTTTCTATAGTCCTTCCGTTTGGCTTTCCTGATCTCTTTGTTATAGAGCGTCAGGCTTTGCCTGTACCGTTCCCAGTTACTTTCAGTTTTTGGCCTGTTGAAGAGCCTTCGAGTGGTGCGTTGTAGCCGTTCAAGCTTAGCATTCCACCACGGTGCGTCTGTTTCCCGTTTCTGTCTGCCTAGTGGACAACTGTCTTCGAAGGCATTCACTATTTCGTGACCTAGGTTGTCTACTGCTCTATCTAGTTCCAAGGGATGTCTAGGGTATCCTGACGGTTCTTTGAAAAGATTTAGCTCTAGAGTTGACCTGAACTTATCCCAGTTTGTTTTCCTGGGGTTTCTTATAGGGGTGTATCTTTTTGTGTTGAAGGCTACTTCAAACAAAATTGTCCTGTGGTCGGACATGGATTCTTCTGGTGACACATGCCAGTTCCTAATGTGGGGCTTGATTGAATTGGTTGCCAGAGTTATGTCTAGCACCTCTTCTCTTACCTTGGTAACAAATGTCGGCGTGGAGCCGACATTACAAATCTCTAGGTTATTGTTTAAAATAAATTCTAGTAGTTGCTCACCTCTGTTATTAACATCAGTACTGCCCCAGATCACATGATGTGCGTTGGCATCACATCCGATGATAAGGGGGATCTTGTTCTTCCGGCAGTGGTCCACTAGCCCGAGTATTTCTGGCGGTGGACAGGCTTCCTCCCCAGCAAAGTAGGCGGAGGCCACTGCTAGCTTCTGTGTAGCTCCTGTGCCGTCGATGGAGATGGCGACACAGTCCCTGCTCAGGAACTCTGAAAAGATATTATAGTTGATATCTTTCCTTATAACAATGCATGATCTGGGAGGTAGTTCTCCTGGATCGCATATTACCTTGGTATCCTTCGTGTACAGGCCTTTAATGCCATGGTGCCACCATGGCTCCTGTACAAGGGCTAGCCCTAGGTGTTGGGAGGTGATCATCCTGGCCAAGACAGCAGATGCTGCTTTGGCCCGATGGATGTTCACCTGGGCTAGCCGAGTGCTGCTTGGTGCAGCCATCAGATGAGGGTCTGGGGCCCCGTGACTTCTGGTGAAGAGAGCGAGCAAGTCTCTCCACCACCGTCTATCACGGTGACCTCCGCCTCATCGCAGCTGTCGTCCAGGAGGAGCTCCTGGGCCAACTCTTGGGATGACATGGGGTGTCCATCCCCCTGGTCGTCCCCAATCTCCATGACAGATTGCCTGTCCTCTCCACTCTGCGCCGTCGGCTCCACACTTGGTGGTTCGAGGGTATCCTCGACAGCCTCGCAGATGTCTCCACTCGCAGATGCCTCTTCTGGAGCCTTCCTGGTCTTCTTAAGACCGCTCACAGTGACGTGACCATATCGGAAGTTGAGCTGGTGGTCACACTCCACTATCTCGTCCCTTCCGGTCTGGTCCATCCCTACTACGAGGAGTGCACCAGCTCCGTCGTTTTTCCTGGAGATGATTTTCCAGGCGTCTGTTTGAACGCGGTTCTGGAAACCGATGAAGGCCAGAATCTCCTCGTTCGTCCTATCTGCGCTCCTCGGGCAGAACAACGTGGCGTTGTATACTGCCGGGATGTCGTCTCCCGTGCGTGTTTCAAGGGGTACTCCCTTCCACGTCCGCAGCTGAGGTATGGCAAGTTTAAGCCACTCAGCTGTGCCCTCGTCCAGGCAATCGATTATCAGGTGACCCACCCTGAAGTGGATCCCCCTGAAAACGACCGGACCGCTCCACGCTGACGTGAGCATCTCGTCCATGATAGACTCCTGTAGTCCAGACAGCTCCTCGTTGGTCAGGCTGACCACCGGGAACCTCTCCGGGAGGATGGCCACCTTAATGAACGTTGCCTTCTTGGCAGCCTCCGCGTATGTCGGACGGGGTCCGGTGGGCGGTGGTGCCGGGCCAGAGGGTCGTCCTCCGGCGGGTGTCGGTTTCTGGTCTCGGCGAGGCTGGGAAGGTATCTTCCTGGCCTGCACCTTTGCCTTCTCTACCGCTGCTGCTTGTGATGTACTCGGTCCATCTTGCCTCGGGGCCCGTGAGGTTGTCTCACTAGCCACCTTGCCATGTCTGGACCTTTTGGGGGTGTCTGTGGGTGGTGTGCGGCTGGTGTTCAGCCGTTTGCCAGCCGGTGCTGCTCCTACTGCCGGTTGCTCCCTCGGCTCCTTTGCCTTCTTCAAGGCCTCCTCTGTCGTCAAGCCCTGCAAGAGGTACCTGAGGTACCACTTGACTTTTGACCCTGGCAGGCCACGCCTGTTCGGGTCATCCAGTCCTCCGGGCTGTCCTAGGGCTGGAAGGGCGTCTTGCTTCTTCAGCTGTCTGATAGAGTGTGGCCTATCAGACGCGAGAGGTGGACGTGCTGGCAGGGTAAGTCCTGCTGGCACACCGCGCTCCCTGGCTGGAAACACCTGCAGCGCAGGTCTGGCCTGCACTGCTGGTGAGATCCTGGGCGTGTGCGCTGCCGCCTGGGGTCTCTCACCGTCGAGGAGTCTATCCTCGAAGTGTCTTGCGACACTGGTCGCAGGGATGTCCTGCGGGATTTTTGTATTCTTGTTGTTGGGTTTCATAGGTTCCCACGAGCTGCGGAGAAGTATGAGGTCCGCCCGGGCAGAGATCCGCCGTACCCGGGTAAGGCGCGGTTAGGACAGACGGTCGCCACTTGTCTGAACCCTCCGTTTGCGACTAGGCTATTTGTTGACTCGGGCCCCCAGCCAGGCTGACTATCGGCACGGGTCGGATGACACCTTAGTCCGGCACCGAGGTGAGATGTGAGGGATAGGATGGTGGTAGGTAGTTGTGAGGGAGGGGTGTGTAATCCAAGGTTAGTGAAAAAAACAAAAAAGGGTTTTTTTTTTTATCTTTTTTGTTTTTCCCCCTTTTTTTTTTTTTTTTTTTTTTTTTTTTTTTTTTTTACCTTCCCTTCTAGCCGGCCGTTTCCTCTTTCCCCCCCCCCCCCCCCGGGGGGCCCCGCTAAATTTTTTTTTTTAACCCCCTTTCTTTTTTTTTGGGGGCTAAGTTTTTTTTCCTTTTATTTTTTTAATTTTTTTTTTTGATAAAAACTAGTTGCCATGTATTAAAATTTAGTGAATAGTGACCGGTTTAGGTCAACATGGATGCCACCTTTTTCGTTTAGTGGAGTTACCCTCCTGACATCCATGCTACCTGTTTCAATTAGCGAGTGCACTCATCTGACATGGATGCCACCTTATTCGCTATCGTGTCATATCTATCGTTCAGCCACGGTCACACTGCTCGGCTGGCTGTAAAAATTCCGTGTCTGTGTCGATTTTCAATGCAAAAAAAACCAACGACATTGTGCAATAAATCGAGAAAAACTCCCCTGAACGACCTTGGGGAGTGCGAAAATGTCATGTGCGGCCACCCTCTCGGCGGCCAAGGACTCGACAAACGCGGCGAATGCCAGCGGAGCACCAACTAACACGAACACGGGCGCCCAACAATCGACTGTGGGTGTGGTAGTGAGCAGTGCAGCGGGGGGCGGGGGAGGTGGCTCGATTGCAGGAGGTGGAAATGGTGCGGGAACCACCTCCTCCCCACAACGGCGACGGGCGGGGGTGCGGGGATAGCTGGCTCCGCGGCCGCTGTGGTCAGACGCTTCTCCATGGAGGGGGTGGGCGCGCGGGTGATCCGCGGACCGGACTGGAAGTGGAACAAACAGGTGAGGTCAAGTCAAGTCTTTCACAACTCTCCCCTGGCAATTGACCGATCAATTGGTTTAATTGCACGCTGCGCGAATCGATTCTTGACATCATTCCCAGTGACTAGTTTTCTGACTGACACTTTCACCAGAATTCCGATGGACGAAGTGATCCTAAACAGTGTCTATACTCAATGTGTTGCAATGCCAACCAAATACAGTCCTCTGCCATCGAACTGAATTTACAACATACAAGATTATTAAGCACGTAAAAAATACATTTTTTTACTGTAACTATAAGAGTTATTTCTACATGTATTTTTATTAATTTTCAAAAGTTCTGAATTTTTAATTTTTACACAATCAAAGACATAGTATAATTTTATATTGAATTATTTTATTTAGTAATTTTACAACATTTTTGACAACAGTGTGTTTACTCTATCGAGTTAAATAGCTGAAAAAATGTACAAATTCTGTTATATACATAGTAATAAATACACCATTATTTCGTGTATCTGTAAGCTATAAAAATAGCCCCTTCTTTGATTGGTCGGTTAATTGGAATATTAGTTATGTTGCAACATAGCTTAAAAAAGCAACGGGGCTAGTTGGAACTTTTTCAATGGGGTTAGTTGGCACCCTAGACTAACTCCGTGGCGTGTGCCAATAAATTAATTTTGTGTGAACAAACAAAAATGTATCCTGATTCACAAACTTTACCCTCTTTAACTATTTTTGAAACTTAAATTCCGTGTAATACAAATTTACCAAACTGGTTTTGCTGATAAGAATTTACAAAAGAGAAACAATTAGAGGAACCGAAGAATCCGTAAATTAATGTATAGTTTTATCCCTTGTCAACGTATAAATGACTATTACTGACTAAAACGATTTGTACTAGGAAAAAACTGTTTTTCTTAAAGGTCCCAACTTGCCCCGCACAAGGTTCCAACTTACCTCTTACCTGGGTCAAGTTGGAACTTTTGACAGCCCCCTACAAAATGCTTTGCCACTCTTGAAGGACTGCTTAGATTGGTTTGAAAAAAATCATGAATGTAGCTGAATGTTCATCTGATAGTATGGTGCCTACCATTTTTTGAAACATACGTCATTAAGCCAGAAAAAATCCACAAGTGAAAAAGGTGCCAACTAGCCCCGGTCTTCCCTACCTGCAAAATACGCAAAAAGCACATGTTTCTTTCATGTTCTATTTATTATTATATCATTATATTCATAATGCTAGAAATGGTCAACAAAAATAATTTTAATATTTATAATAAATAAAATTCACTTATTAAAATAAATTTAAATGTACATATTAAATACTATGTATATTTTATAATATTGTGCGTAAAAAAAATCGAAAAAAAAAACAATTTGTTAGTTTTAACTAAAAAACATTCAAATATAGCTATTTGTAGAATAATGCATTTTGTTAGTATTGCTCAATGTTGTTTTAACAAAAGATGAGTGTTGTTTTTTATAATGACAACAGATTGAGGGTAAGCTTTTTTCTATTTCCATCTCGTTGATCCCTTGTAGAGATAGGCAGACGAATCAGTAGCGATTGCCTACCTTAACACTTAGTACCTATTAGTTGATATAATGCACTTCAACTATGTTTAATTTTCGCATCCTTATCAGCGTGGGTTTAAGCTTACGCAAAGCAAATAATCGAAAGATTATGATTACTATAATCGGAAGACTAACTAACAAAATCTTCTTCAATCTATTACAGGATGGCGGCGAAGGGCACGTGGGCACGGTGCGCAATTTCGAGTCTGCCGAGGAGGTGGTGGTGGTCTGGGACAATGGAACCGCTGCTAACTACCGATGCGCCGGAGCGTATGATCTTCGCATCCTGGACAGCGCACCTACTGGCGTGAAACACGAGGGCACCATGTGCGACACCTGCCGCCAGCAGCCCATCTTCGGCATTCGCTGGAAATGCGCCGAGTGCATCAACTACGATCTGTGCTCCATCTGCTACCATGGAGATAAACATCACCTGAGGCATCGCTTTTATAGGATCACCACGCCGGGAGGCGAGCGCACCATGCTGGAGCCGCGTCGCAAGTCGAAGAAGGTGCTGGCCAGGGGCATCTTTCCGGGAGCTCGAGTGGTTCGTGGCGTGGACTGGCAGTGGGAGGATCAAGACGGTGGCGTGGGGCGGCGTGGAAAGGTCAATGAGATCCAGGACTGGTCTTCGGCCTCGCCCAGATCCGCTGCCTACGTGATCTGGGACAACGGCTCCAAGAATCTATACCGCGTGGGCTTCGAGGGAATGGCTGACTTAAAAGTGGTTAACGACGCCAAGGGCAGCAATGTTTACCGGGATCACCTGCCCCTTCTAGGGGAAAACGGACCGGGTAAAGGACCACATGGATTCCAGATCGGCGACAAGGTCACCGTGGACCTGGACCTGGAGATCGTCCAATCCTTGCAACACGGACATGGCGGCTGGACCGATGGCATGTTCGAGTGTCTAAGCAACGCGGGAATGGTCGTGGGCATCGACGAGGATCACGACATTGTGGTGGCCTACAACTCCGGCAATCGCTGGACCTTCAACCCCGCTGTCCTCACTAAAGTATCCTCGCCCACGACCGCTCCACCAGAGTTCCAGGTGGGCGACATCGTCAAAATCTGCTCGGATGTGGAGAGCATCAAGATTTTGCAGCGCGGCCATGGGGAGTGGGCTGATGCCATGCAGCTGACGCTGGGCAAGATCGGGCGCGTGCAGCAGGTCTACCACGACAACGACCTCAAGGTGGAGGTGGGCAACACGTCGTGGACCTACAATCCGCTCGCCGTCTGCAAGGTCGCCTCCTCCACGGCTTCCGATGGCGGCTGTGCACCAGTCATTCCCAGCGGAGAGCGTCTCTCGGCCATTCTCAAAAAGCTCTTTGAACCGAATGTCTCTGGCGATGCCACCGAGGAGTTCGTCAAGGCAGCTGCCAACGGATTTGCGGTGAGTACTTGGACGAAACTACTGCAAACTACTTAAGCTTGCTTTTTTTGCTTTTAAAAGCTATTCAGTAGTTCAGAAGCCTAATGATTCACAGCTCAAATGTATAACCTTATACTCTTGATTCATTTGAAATCGTTCAGCTTAGCTTCAGATCAGGTAGTTCATCTAGGAACTCGTAAAGCTCACTTATTTATAAGTGTTTGATTTAAACGAAAAAGAAATTGCGATTCAATTCGCGTTTTCATAAGTTAATTTGTGAAATACTCATAAACTCGTGTTATAGTCTGAATAGAATATAGTTTACAACTTAGAAGCTTTCCGACTTGATCTTTTTTAACCTTTTCATTAAAATGCACGCATTTAAATTTAAATGAAATAAAATTTAAAATTTCTCTTCGGTTGCAGGCCCGTTGCGAGGAGTACTTGGCTGGCGCAGCTCAACCCTCCACTTCCACTGCTTCGCCCAGTTCCGGTCCGGATGTGAATGTGAATGGTGTGTTCGCAGGGCATACAGCCTTGCAGGCCGCCAGCCAGAATGGTCATATCGAGGTGATTCAAGTGCTTCTGCGACACGCCGTCGACGTGGAAATTGAAGACAAGGACGGAGATCGCGCTGTCCACCACGCTGCTTTTGGAGATGAGGCGGCGGTGATCGAGATTTTGGCCAAAGCTGGGGCGGACTTAAATGCGCGCAACAAGCGGCGGCAGACGTCTCTCCATATTGCCGTGAACAAGGGTCATTTGAACGTGGTTAAAACCCTGCTCACGCTCGGTTGCCATCCCAGTTTGCAGGATTCCGAGGGCGACACACCGCTTCACGATGCCATCTCCAAGGAGCACGACGAAATGCTCTCCCTGCTGCTCGACTTCGGAGCAGACATCACGCTGAACAACAACAATGGCTTTAATGCCCTGCATCACGCTGCTCTGAAGGGTAATCCCAGCGCCATGAAGATCCTTCTGACGAAGACGAATCGTCCGTGGATAGTCGAGGAGAAGAAGGACGATGGCTACACTGCTCTCCACCTGGCGGCACTCAACAACCACGTTGAGATTGCCGAGCTGCTAGTGCACATGGGCAAAGCGAATATGGACAGGCAGAACGTGAATCTCCAGACGGCTCTGCATCTGGCTGTGGAGCGTCAGCATGTTCAGATTGTCAAGCTCCTGGTACAGGATGGTGCTGATCTAAACATTCCGGACAAGGATGGGGACACTCCGCTGCATGAGGCCCTCAGACATCACACACTATCCCAGCTGAAGCAACTGCAGGATGTGGAGGGATTCGGCAAGCTATTGATGGGTCTAAGGAATGCGAATAACAAGAAGGCCTCCGCCTCGATAGCTTGCTTTCTAGCTGCCAACGGAGCCGATTTGACTCTGAAGAACCGTAAGCAGCAGACACCGTTGGACTTGTGCCCGGATCCCAATCTCTGCAAAACCCTGGTCAAGTGCTACAATGAAAGAAAGACCGACGACTCCGAACTGCCCGGAAATGTGGCTGGCACAAGTTCGAATGCCAGAGCTAGAGCGGCCAGTGGTAACCTGAATCAGTCCTCCTCGGCCAGTTTGCCGCTGGCCAGCCTGGCTACCTCCTCCACCTTCCCTGCCGCGTCCTCGTCTTCCATCTTTGCGCTGAATGGTATGGCCAACGAAATGAGCCAATCCCTGCACGAGGAGCCACCGAAATCAACGGCCAGCCTGGACGAGTGTATGGTTTGCTCGGATGCCAAGAGGGATACGGTTTTCAAGCCCTGCGGCCATGTCAGTTGCTGCGAGACCTGCGCTCCTCGGGTGAAGAAGTGCCTCATCTGCCGCGAGACCGTCTCCTCCCGCGAGAAGATCGACGAGTGCCTGGTGTGCTCCGATCGCAGGGCAGCTGTGTTCTTCCGACCCTGCGGTCACATGGTTGCCTGCGAGCACTGCAGTGCCCTGATGAAAAAGTGCGTCCTCTGTCGCACCCAGATCGATGAGATTCACTCGTTCAGTCTCTGCTGCGGAGGAATCGGTCGGCCGGAGAAGGTCACTGCTGCAGCTGGAGGACCAGTAACTGCTGTGGGCCTGCTCCTTCCCGAGGAGCGGTTCATGGAGGCGGCGGCTGCTGCTGCGGCCTGTGCCAATGCCTCTGGCCATAGTGTGGCAATGAACAACACCGTGGTGACTCCGGTGGCAGGAAGCAACCAGTTAAACAGTCAAAACAATTTGCTGGCCGCCGCAGCTGCTTCCTCGAATGTCTCGAATCTAGCGGCAGCTGGGAGTGTGATGGTCGCTCCATCCAATGTAAACAACTTCCAAATAGACGATGTGCAAAAGTTGAAGCAGCAGTTGCAGGACATTAAAGAGCAGGTGAGTTGCTACACTAAGCTTTTTTTTTGTCTGCATTGTAAACTAAAAAACGGTTTAAACTCAGAAATCGCTTTATGTTAACAACGCACCTTTTAATTTATCATGGCCTTAAAAAAACTTAAATGAATAAAATACATTACAAATTATAGAGGGAACTCGTTTTAGTTTTGATTTTTTTTTACAAACATTAATCGTCAAACCTTTAAGTAAAAAAAAAACCTACTTTTAAAAATATTAAAGAATTTTAGCCTTTCCTAAAAAAAAATAATAATTTCCGCTATCTGAAACTTTTATAACATATACTCAACGTCTCTAAATTCAATTGATTCTTGCCAAAAAATAACTTGTTAAATAAGATTTAAGGGGGACATCTGAGTAACTTTTTTTAAAAATCGAAAAAATTTTTCGCTTAAATAATTTATTATGGTCTTAAAAAAAACATAGCAAAAGATAGAGTCCGGCAAAAGTGTCTAAGTGTCGAAATTTTCCATTCTGCGACGATGCCTCACAGGTATATCCCATGGAACCTTTTGTGTTTAAACGCGTTTTTCTCGAAACCACTTTTTTTGAGTTGGCCGAGTAGAAAACTCGCACAAATTTTAACCGATCGATCTGAAATTTTGACAGTATATTCAAAATACCTATGTCTATCGACACACGTAGGATTTTTTGATATATTGCTTACTTTTTTTTTATCAACAATTTTGTGACGTTTTTTCGTGAAAATTGTAATTTTTTTTCAATCACTCACCATTTTACAAAAAATCAATATATCGAAAAAATCCTACGTGTGTCGATAGACAGAGGTATTTTGAATATACTGTCAAAATTTCAGTGTCGATAGACAAAGGTATTTTGAATATACTGTCAAAATTTCAGATCGATCGGTTAAGATTTGTGCGAGTTTTCTACTCGGCCAACTCAAAAAAAGTGGTTTTGAGAAAAACGCGTTTAAACACAAAGGTTTCCATGGGATATACCTGTAAGGCATCGCCGCAGAATGTAAAATTTCGACACTTAGACACTTTTGCCGGACTCTATCATTTGGTATGTTATTTTTAAGACCATAAAGAATTATTTAAGCGAAAAAAAAAATTTTCGATTTTTAAAAAAAGTTACTCAGATGTCCCCCCTTAAGTCAATAACAATAACAATAGATTTAAACAGGTCGCGGTACACTAACACCCCAATAATATAAGTCCTTACTAATTATATCATCATGTTTGGTTAAACTTATCCAGGCCTTTTTTCCGGAGATTAGTTGCACTATTTTAGGGTTTTACCAACTCCATAACCGTGTTTTTTTTTGTATCTCTGACAAACCTATGTTTCTCTTAATCATTGCAGACCATGTGCCCCGTCTGCTTCGATCGCATCAAGAACATGGTCTTCCTGTGTGGCCACGGCACGTGCCAGATGTGCGGTGACCAGATCGAGGGCTGTCCCATCTGCCGCAAGACGGTGGAAAAGCGCATCCTGCTCTTCTGAAGCCCCTTTTCGGCTCACACATTACGCGCACAGCCTTCGAAGTATTAGGATATACATTTAACGGACTCACATTCTCTTATACACATATATCTTACACAATATCATATATATAACTATATATATCGATGGTCTTATAAAGCAAAAATATATTTTTAACAAATATTCAAAACAAAGACATTAAGCGGAAATACTTTTGCCCGGCTCCTTGCTAATAAGGTCCTTGATAATGTCCTTCTTGGCCTCGAAGTAGTCGCGGAACCACAGGATGTGATCCTTCTTCTCCTGGGCGGTCACATAGGGATTCTTGGAGAGACCGACGCAAACAAGCTCCATAAAGTGCCGGATGGGTCCCTTGCTAGGACACCACTCCTCCAGGTGCTGCTCAAGGAAGATGTGCTCCGAGAAATCCACGTTAACCTCGTCCACCAAGTCCTGCTCGTTGTTAATGGGAAAGCGCCACACCTTGCTCTGGTCTGTCCACAGAACCATCTGTTCAAAATAGTTTGCCGGTGGATGGGCCGCCTGGAGGCTCAGCTCCCGCTCGCTTAGCTGCGACCAGGTGGTAAGGATATCGGTGGAGCTCGGCAGCTGGGTATCCTTGAAGATGCCCAGAGGCTCGCCGCCGTAGAGATTGACGCTGCCCGAAAACGATTCGGCTTCGCGTTTAATGTGTCTCTGTGGTCGCTGTTGGTTGCGATCCCGCGATTGTGGCCTGCTGGAAGCCAACGAACGTCTCACATACTCCCCACGAGTCTGCTCCACCTGCTGCGGCTGCTGGCGACGATCGATCTTCATGCCCACAATCAATTCGCTGGTGGAGAGGAAAACAGTTGGTTATCAATGGAAGATTCACTTTTAAAACGGATTTTGTGGGTTTCCTTTTTTAGTTTTCATACATTTTAAGTTTTCCTACGTGGCTCAAAATTTCCACTTAATGCAAGCCGTTTTATTTTATGAAGACTAGAAAAGAGTTATTAGGTTGTTACCCACCTCAGATTAAGTTCCTTTTCTCCAGCTGGTGCTGGTGTGCCTCCCGTCGCCTGATCTTGACCCGTGGCCGATTGACCCAAGAGTTTGGCCAGCAGCTCCGACTCGGTCTGCTTCTTGTCGCTCTCGCTGGTGCCCAGCATGCTGGCAATGTTCTTTGCGGCGGTAAGGACATTCTTGGAGGCCGTCTCCTGTTTTTGGGCCTCCCTGCGCCTGCGGTTGGCATCGCCAGGACGTGGAAAATCGGTCGGCGAGAGCTGATCTGTGGCTTGCATGGTGCCTAGCAGGCGGTTCAGCCGCTGGGCCGCCGACTCCACCGGCTTGTCCTTCTTTTTCGTGGGCTTCTCGTCGTCCGAGGAGGAGTAGCCATCGTCGTTCTTGGACTGCGAGGAGGAGTAGCTGACCAATCCCACGTTTTTGTAGACAGCCGGCAGCAGGGAACTGCAACAAACAAGGGCCCGGTGAGTGATTCTTTGTGGTTGGCTAAATATTGATTTATAGCCTACCGGAAGCTCAGCATCTGGGCGCTGCGTAGGGCCAACATTCTAGCCAATTTATTTGATAACATTTAACTAGAAATAAAAACCAAAAAATCGCTCGCGTAACAACAATCCGGCAAAGGGTTGCCAGATTTCTTTTAAACCTTGGCACTGCCATTTTGACTTGTTTCAAGCCAAATATACGATAGGAAAAATAAAGGTTGTTTGGACTAGTCATTGTTTTATTCCTTTTAATAACACAATTAAGGTAAACCTTAAAAGGGCTGAAAAGATCTGTTTTTAGATATCAAAAAAACCAGTTAGAAAGTGTTGCTGAAGCTTTAAATTAGATATGAGAAGGTCTTAAGGCACTTAACGGCCGATTTCGTGTGTGGATTCGCAAGTGTCACTGGAGAACTGAATTATTTGTAATACACTTTGAACAGTGAGAGCACATAAACGGTCTTTTCGGTATAAATTAGCAGTAATACGAAAATGTAGGGTACCTTAACTTAGGACATTTTTACTGTAAAACAGAGATGGGCACGCCCTGGCTCAATTTGCTCACTTGCTCAAACCGTTATATTTTTCGGGAGGCGCCAGCCAGACGGCTCGCCTCGGTCCCGAGATTTGCAACAACAAAATACATTGGCTTTTTGCTTTTGCTTTGCTCGCACATTCTTTAAGACGGTGGTGGTTGTTGTTGTTTTTTTTTGGTCTGGCCGACCTGCTGCTCAAACCGTTAGATCTCGTGCCCATCGCTGCTGTAAAACCTAAATTTAGGGTATCTTTGCAGAAGCAAACTGTTAAATAAATCAAATTCTAATTTAAGAATAATTAATAAATGTTTTTAATGATTTTTTGAAGTGAAACTTCTTTAGGCGCATTGGGGGTAAAATTTGTACAAATGAAACGTCAAGAAACGAATGTAACGAAAAAGTCGAAAAGAGAGGGAGCGATCGAGAGTGATTGAGAGAGAGTAAGACAGGGCGAACGCAGCATAAAGCAACAAGCGATGGAGTGAGAGTAGCGATGAGAGAGCGATTGTCGTATCACGCACTGTCCCTCTCTCTCCGCTGACAAACGTTCTCTCTGTCCTCTTCTTTCCTCTCTTCGCTCTGAGCGCGCTCGCACATGGTGCGTATATACAAGGTGGTCTCGTCCGCTTTGCTGAGGACGTTATATATGTTTACCTCTCTGTCTCTCTCAATCGGTAGAATGAGGTAGCTAGATAGAGACTGGCACAAATATCGTCCTCAAAAGAGAGCCGCTGTCTCGTTGAGACCACCTTACACATATAGTTGCACCATGCGCTCGCACAAAGTTGAGAGAGTAAAATCTAAAAATAGAATGAGCTTGCTCGTGTGAGAATACGATTTTTAAGCTGATATCATTTCTGTGAAACCAGTTAAGCACAATGCCAAAAATTGTGGTGCGAGAATGTGAAACAATTAAAAATAAAATATCTGTTAGAGGGCCAGTTAAAACATCAGCACAACGTGTACGTGAATTCAGAGAGCGAAAAAAGGCTTTAAAAAATGCAGCTAGCCAAGAGTTAAATATCTCATCGTCCATCATTACAAAAACTAAACCAAAAACTCCAGCAGAGTATAGTCGTGACTACAGAGCTCGAATAAGACAAAAATATGAAGAAAATCCTCAACCTTCGTCTTCGACTTTACCAATTGAAAAAAATAAAACTTCAACAGAACGTGTTCGTGAGTTTAGAGCAAGAAAAAAATTATTGACAAACCTTTCAGAAAACATTATTGAAGATTTTCAAACATCATCAAATATTATTGATGCTAATAATAACAATAATAACAACAAAAACAATAATGGTGATAATAATAACAATAATACAATAATGGTGATAATAATAACAATAATAACAATATTGGTGATAATAATAACAATAATTGTGATAATAATAACAATAATAACAATAATGGTGATAATAATAATATTAATAATAACAATATCGAAGATGAAACCAGATGACAATAATAGAAATAACACGAGAAGTATTCAAGATGATGATTTACGTGTAGAAGATATAAATAGTTTCTTGCATCAAAAACTACTTCCATACAGCCACGGAGGTGCTGCTATTCTTGGTAATGAGAATAATAAAATAACACTTGTTTTGGGTGGTGACTTTAACACTAATTTTGCAGTTGATAATTCCAAACCATTAATTAACTTTCTAGAAGAAAACTTTAGTCTACAGCTGAATAATAATCCAAACACACCAACTACAAATTCAGGAACGACAATAGGTGCTATTTTTACAAGATATTTACATTATGTTAAAACACTAACTTATATTGCATATTTTACGTATCATAATGCTTTAGTCACAACAATACCAATAGAAATCGCGTCGAACAATGTAAATATTGAAGAAATAAATTAATAAAAACTAAATTTATAATTTATATTAATTTTCAACACTTTTATTTTTTCCCTTCCTTTAAGTCTCGGAAATCTAAAGTTTTAGGTTTGTATAAATATAGACAAGACTGATAAATAAGTTCGCCAAAGAAGTTTCACTTCTGACATGTGTACTTTGTACGCACGCACTTTTTTTTTTTTTTTTTTTCGCGCGTAGTCCCACGGCCCACTTACCCGCCCAACCGACCGGGGGGCGCAGCCGTGTATCGTACGGCACGATTCGCGAGAAGATAGACGCGAGTTATGAAAGTATAGGCAAAGTCCGAGGAAAAAAGTAGGATCTAATTTTGTGCTAACGAAGTTAGTATAAGTCGTTTTAAGAGCGGCAGAGAGTCAGAATTTGAGATTATAGGATAAAGTCTATTATAGTCAGAACATAATACTCTGAAAGGCTCATGCAAGTCATAGTTAGATCTACAGTGGTTTAATGTTAAGGGTATATAATTTCTAGTTAATCTACTTGGCACAGAAAAGTTAAGCCGACCAACCAAGTCGGCACTGTCAATATCACCACGAATAAGATTATAAATAAAAATAGTACCAAGCATCGTTCTACGGTTAGCTAGGGAGGGTAAATTAATTAAAAGTAATCTGCTAGTATAAGAAGGTAAGTTAAGGTTTGCATCCCAGTTGAGGCGCCGTAAAGCAAAAATTAAAAAGTTTTTCTGTACAGATTCAATGCGATCTATATGAACTCCGTATTGGGGACTCCAGACGGGAGACCCATACTCTAGAATCGGACGGACTAACGAAGTAAATAAGTGACGTAGGGATCGTCAAATTCCTTCGACCATCTTTTAATAAAACCAAGCACTCCCCTGGCTTTGTTAACCATGGACGAAATGTGATCAGTAAACTTAAGTTTTGGGTCCAAAAGGACGCCAAGATCGTCAACCATAGTTATTCTATCCAAAGATTTCCCACTTAGTTAGTAAGTTGCAAGTTTTGGATTGACTCGGCAAAAAGTCATCAACTTGCACTTAGACCCGTTTAAATTTAGTAAATTATCACGGCACCAGTTTTGAAAATTGTTTAGATCGGATTGTAAGTCAGAATGGCTGGAAATATCCTTGTACTGCAGGCATAACTTAACATCATCTGCGTACATAAGTACGCGAGAATGATTTATAATTAATGGAAGGTCGTTAATAAATAAAGTAAAAAGAAGCGGACCAAGGTGACTACCTTGTGGGACGCCGGAAGTAACTCGGAGAAGACCAGAAAGAGAATTTTTAAAAATGACTCTTTGTGTCCTGCCATTCAGATAACTTAAAATCCATCTAAGAAGATCAATTGGAAACCCTAACAAGTCAAGTTTCCGAAAAAATTTTATTTATAATTGCATGGGTTTCCCTATACTTAGTAAAGTCCCTATTTTTCAAAATCAAAACAATAATAAGCGCCATTTTATTATTGTTGTAGATAGAAAACTCGCAGTAGTGTGTGTACTTTTAAATTGGAAACAGTTGGCAGCCCTTATACCTCTGAGTATGACCACATGTTTTAAAAATACACGGAAGAAAATGCGTTTGCTGCAATGTCTTGTCTATTTTATTTGTGGTTGTTGAAAAATTAAAACTGCATATAAATTGTACTATGCGGCCTTTCTCCACGTACTTCACTTCTTGGTGTATTTTTAGGTATTGCAGATTTCAGTATATTTTCTGCTGCCAAATGGTATTTTGTCTGCCTCCCACCACGGTCCAACTAGTCCGTTTTGTTTTCTTGCGACTTTTTCGACACGACACGCTTTGTTTTTTGCGCGATTCGGAATTAATGGAATTAATAAATTCTTGCAAGATGCGAGCAGGGAAAACGAGTGCGAAAAATTAAGTAAAGAGACGAGGAAACCGAAAACATCAGCGGCCGAGGCAGTGTGCGTGCTTATGCGTGTGTGTGTGGGCGTTTATAAATAAAACGCTGCGAAGCTGTGTGCGAAAAGCAGACGCGGATAAAGAAGTAAAAGAATGAGCGCAACCAAAAACAAGAGCGACGGAAAAGAAAGTGTTTTTTAGCACAACGTATAAGCGTAGAAAAGTTTTAAAGTTAAAACCAAAGGGCGAAGGCGAAAGTGCATTACTGAGCGAGAGCGAGAAAAAGAGAGGTGAATATCAAAGGGAAAAGCCATTTGCATTGAGAAATAAAACGAAGCGAATGGACGGCCAAAGCGTAATTGTAAAATTCCACTGTCTGGGGCAGCCTGCCTGTGTGTGTGTGTGTGTGAGCTATATGTATATATGTGTATACATATATATATGAAGAAAACATGGAAATATCTCAATGATAATTGTCATATGTATCTCTCATGTGTGTGCAACATTTTGCAGCTATCTGATCTGATTTATCAACCTGTTAAGCGAAGTGGAATCCCCAAACCAAGTGCTTAAATGGATGCAACATCAATAATCACGCAAGTTTCCCGCGACGACGAGCAGCTAAACGTCTATCCCAGCTATCCCAATGACAAAGGTGAGGAAAACTGACTAAAATCTGATCTCCAATGCGGGGAAAACCCAAGACTTTCCATGACTCATCGCTAAAAAGCACGGCGTCATAACAAAGACGAAAGGACACTTGTCCGCTGCCAAGAAGTTTCCCCTTTCCCCCTTCACCACCCACAACCCCCAGAATAACACCCAACCCCCCAACACCCCGCTGACCTTTCGTGCTCAACTTAAATTGCGGTCAATATAATTGTGGGAAGAGTAACTAGCACATATGTCGTATTTTCTGTAAGTCGCAACCAATTAAAGAGCAGTTGCTTTATTTGAATTTTAAATTTTAATTCAGGCTGTACCTCTACATTTTGAATGAAAATTCTTTTAAAATTGGTAATTTTTAACTAAAACTTTCCTTTTTGAAAATTTTGTTATTTTTAAAAGAGTTTGAAGTTAATTTTTTTTAAAGAATATAATTAAGCTATACCTTTTTTATATAAATAACTCTTTTTATGTTCCAGCAACGCCTATTCGAATAAAGTACTTGAATGCTATAGGTAGAACTGTGGGAAATTAATTATTAGATCTAAAGAACCCAAAATACTTTTACGAAAAATATATTCTTAACTTATGCGTTTGTATCCATACGAAACTATGTATCTGTTATGTGGGTTTGTTTAAATTTGATCATCAAAAATACATAATATGTAAAGTCAAGATTAAAAAGTGAGGTTATCACTGTAGTTATAAGTTTTCTCTAGTGCAACTGCATTTAAATTCATAAATGAACCGGTTTTCATCATTTTTAATAGTAATTATTATCACCCCTGCTTTAAGTGTGTTTGTGTTTTGTGTGTTGTTCCGCCCCCCTTTTTTCCAGTTCACAGTATTTTCGTATTTTCTTGTTTATTGTCCATTGTGAATGATCTAACCACTTGCTAGCTTCGTTTCGTGGTTATTGAATTATTTGCGACGCAGTTGCAACTCTGTTACCTCCTACCGCCCGTTTGCCACCCACTGGCCCACTCCCACCTGTAATCAATTGATGACGTCTTTCGGCGCGTGTGACGTCATTGAATTTTTGGCGACTGCTGCACGAAAGCCTTTTCTTTTCTTTCGTTTTACTTTATTTTCTTTTCCATTGCTTAACTACTTAACTGCCTTTGCATGTTTACTTTCGAGGGTCCAACAATAGAAACGGCCAATTAAATTGCACAGTAAAAAGCAGCAGCAAAACGAAAAAATAAAATAAAACCGGTATGGGGAGAGAGATAGATAGAGAGAGCACAACTAGTTTTATTATTTCTATGTTATTTCCAGTGATGCAAACAAACAAACAAAGCAACAGACGAACAACAAAAGCGTAGCTTAAAGGTTGCGATATGGTTGTAATGAATGAATGAATAAATGAATGGTGAGAGCCAAAGAGAGGGGAATAAACAGTAAGAGAGAGAGAGAATTGGGGAGCAGAAGAGAGGATGCGGCAAGGGGTGGGGCTGGAAACCACGATGAACGCCTTAAAGGAATAAGTAAAGTAATTACAAATTTAATCTAATCTGTGGTCGCCACTGCACCTATTATACATGGCCACATGTGTGCATACATACTTGGTATATAATATATAAAATATTTGCGGTTAGGTGTTAATCGACGTCTCTAGCTCACTTTGGTTTTGATTTTGATCGACGGTGCTGCCAATTTGGCGCAAATAAATGTCTTTTCTTTTCGCCTTATCTGCCCGCCGATCTTTATGTGTCAACTTATAACAAAAATCAATTTCAGAGCCTACATCTATCTTGGAATCAAGTTATCCCAATGTATTCCAAATAGGGATTTAAGCAGTTTTAGCTAGTTGAGCTCCGAGTCCGTGAGAGAGCGAGACGTCATCGCAGTTGTATGTGCAAACACTTGTGGTCAATATAATAGTACACTGATAAAAAACAACATCACTTGGGTAATACAAAATCAAAATGTACAATAGTTAAATTTTATAAAGCTTAAAAGTCCTCTTTGACCTGGCCCATATTAAATATGATAATGTTTATATCTGTTGATCATTTTTGCGATTTAAACAGCTTTTAATGTGTAAAAATGTGTAAAATGTGTACATTAAAAAAAAACCCTTCATTTTTGTGAACCGAATCCAACCGCTTCTCTTTGTAAATTCCAACCTACTTTGGTTGGAACGGTTTCTGTGGCACCCCCGATTGTGACAGATAAACATTTAACTTTTCCTGGATCTTAAGATTAATATAAAATATTTTAAAATTTTTACTTCAAATATCTTCGGTGTTTACCGGCTCGATAACTGGGCTGTGGTTTTGTATGTTTGTTTTTCTAAAACCCACTACTATAATCCTGATCCTAGCTGTTTAAGTGTATGAGCTAGTGGGTGTGCGAGTGCAAAGAGTGCGGCGATAGAGGCAAATCACCGGCAAGCGAACAGCAACAGTTGAAATATGTTTTTCTTTTTTATTTGAGAGTGGGTGCCGCCGCCGCCTAAGTGCTTTTTGCTTTTTGCCTCACCGCGTATAAATATTTATATAGATATATGTTCGGCGAACCGCCCCACAGCCCCCCAATGTCCCCTTGCTAACACACTCGCTTATAAATACATCTATATTGTTTTTATGGGCAAACGCAAACGCTCTCCTAGTATCTCATTTCTCAACTCAACCGCTGTGATTTTTCAATTTTCTCAAGGTCTTCGAAGCAAAATTACTCACGCACACACAGAGTGCCCGTTTTTCTTCGATTTACAGCCCTTTTTTGAATATTTTTTATTTCCCACATTTATTGAGCCTGTCCAAAAATAGCCAACAAAAAATTTTATTTTAAAGAATGTGAAAGAGTTCAAAGATCTCGTGCATAAACAAATTTGGCAAGATTGGAAAAACTGGATTATAGTGAAACATGCTGAAATGTTTATACATTTTTTCCTATAAACATAGGAACACGCTAAAATATTTATAATTTTTTATTAATGCATTTATGGCGCTAAACTGAAAATAGCCAAAGAGTAACATTTTGAAGTATTTATCTAATTGTATAAACATTTGTTCAATGTTCTAAAATATTTATACTTTTTATGTATAAACATTTATTTTAATGCGGTTTTTAAGGGAATTCAAAAATAGCTGCAGAATGTTAATAGACAAATTGTCAATGGTATGTGAAAAAAGTGGAAGGGCCATTATATTTCAAGCCAGTTAAAACTAAACTTTAACATAGGTTGACAGAGGCATTTTTCTTGTGGTTTTGTACTGTACCAACGTAAAATATTTATTCCATAGTTTTGGCGTAAACATAATAAAGTATTTTGTGAACGTTTCTTTCACTTAAACAAGTTGAAATGTTTATTATTTTATTGAATAAACACAAGAAACTTTTTAAATTTATTGCACAAACCCAAAAATAGCTAAATGGTGATAAACATTAATATTGAATCAGGAATGTTTTGTACATTTTTGGAGGATACAATACTAAAAAAAAGCTTAAACATGCCTTTAGCAAATAAAGAAAATAACTTAAACAGAGTTCTTAAAGCAGTTTTGGAAAATGAAGGTACAAATTATTTATTTTTCCCTACCTTTAAGTTTTAAAAATAATTTCTTTTATAAAAAATATTCTTTTACATTCCAAAGTGTATCTAAATGACGACTAATGGGCGCTGAAATTCACGAAACAGACAGACAACAGATGCATTGCAATGCTCAATTATTAAAAAAATAATACTATATATACGGCTCAAGATGAGCGGACTGCGTGCAAAAGATTTCCTATATACTAATGCCAACAGACAAGGAACGCTTTTGAAAATGATGGCAGTAGCCTTTTCGTTTTTTGAATCGATAAAGGTCAACGAGTTCTGTACATTGAGATTTTATCTCCATGATATAAGGTCATTGAACTACAATGGGGGTTAAATAAAGGCCAACCCCCAAAAAACAAAGGCGGTATTGGGGTGCTGCAATTTTAGTGAGTATTCTTGAGAAGGGAGATGGCAAATTTGGTTTACGAAAATTGTAAAGCAGGTGTTTCCGTGCGAGAAACCAGTTACTTTCAAAAGGTTTAGCTTTATTTTATGCTGATCATTTATATCATTTACTATTTGTACAAAAAATAATATTTTTTTAAAGCTTTATCGATTATCGTACTGGAAATATTTACTGTGACCGTTGACACTTTTTTGGTTACTTTTATCACGTGCCATTAACTTTGTTTGCCGTCTTCTTCTGCTACGGCTTAAGTTTTAAGCCACCTCTATCTTAAAGCTAAAAAAACAAAAAAAAAAGAAAAAAAGCTTCATAAATATGCTGAAGGTCGAGACTGTGTGGCTTTTTTGTTGCTCTTGGAATCGGCAAGAATGATATCATAGTGTGCCCCCACCAGATAACAAACATTTGATTAGATAAGGGTCTGTGTTCGAGAGTCGAATAAAAATGTTACGCTGTGTGTGCAGCTTGCGGGCAATTATATTCTCGATTTCTTATGAATTTTTCTTTTATTTGCTTTAAATTAATTATCAAATAATACCCCTTTTGACGTGTCGCCCTCTCCTTACCTAAAAGAACAAAACCTTGTCCGCCAACCGAAACTTGTCACAAAAAAAATTTGAAATTATAACAAAAGAAAATCTTTAGAATTTCTCGCTGCCGTTCCGCATCAGTGGAGATATACATATATCTATATGTATCTAGATGGGTGTGTTGGCTTTTCTGGATGTGTATGTTGGCGGGTTGTCCTGAAGATCAAACCCAATTTAATTGACGCGTAAGGCCGTTTAACAGTCTGGCGGAGAAGGATTCGCATTTGCATAAATTTATGCGTCGATTTGCTGCTGATGTCCTTGTCTGTATTTTCTGTATTATTTTACATAAATCTGTGATTTAATTGCTTGCTTTTAGCTGATAAAGAATGTACTAACCATTGTTTTTTGTTATTGGTTTTGCTTCAACAAAGAATTGTACTCACAACGAATATTTATTTAGACAATTTGTTCTAGACTTGGAAACATTTCCAGTATTTTATTATTAATTAAATGAATTTATTGCTAATTGGTCAAATTCAATTGTTTAAGTTATTAATAGTATTGGAGTCAGAATTTCTCAAACGGGCCACCTAAAAATGTTCAAACGCGTATTAATTTGAAATCTACTTTTTTGCATAGTAGGTACTCTCGATATTAAAAACGGAAATTTGAAGGATTTTGGCCAACAAAATTTTTTGCAGGAGATATTGACAATCAAACTTTTGTTTTAATTAATTTTCTTTTATTTTTAAACATTTATCACAGCCAAGTTTATGGACCGATTTTAGCAAATCCACCGAAAATGGAACCGTCATAAATGTTTAAAAATAAAAGAAAATAAAAGCGAATTAACTAAAACAAAACTTTGATTGTCAATATCTCCTGCAAAAAATTTTTTTGCCCAAAATCCTTTAAATTACCTTTTTTATATTGAGAGTACTTTGCAAAAAAGTAGTTTTGAAATTAAAACGCGTTTGAACATTTTTAGGTGTAATTCTGACTTATTGTCTTAGTTACAAATTAATTTTAATTGGATTTATATCAATATAGTAATAAAATTAAAAAATAAAGTAAAGTGTGCTACATCACCAAAGCTTGTCTATTTATAATTATAACTTCTGACTTTTAACTTGGTTCATAATTTATATAACTTGAATAATAATAATTATAAAGTACTAAAGTCGAACCGGTGCCATTTACACAACAGTTTGATTCGGAAATCTGACAAATATAATTGCTCTCGAACCCATTGAAACAATAAATATTTCAACATGCCCGAATTGTGTGCATACTTTCAACCCATATTTGAGTGTCTATTAAAACAGAATCTCGTAGAGACATGGCCGATTGTTGGCCCAATAATGAGCTATAAATATGGTCATCTAAATATGTCTGGAAACGAGCACAAGAAGAATGCGAAGCAACTGCCCACATAATTCCAGCGACGCTCTGCTTGAAACACCTTAAAAATAGGACAAAGGCCTATTTGAGTGTGATGTGGGTGGTTGGTTGACTGGGTTGGATAGAAAATGGACTGGATTGGAGTGGGTGGAAGTGGTTTGGATGGAGGTGTTGCTCCATCGACGACCCAAATATAGATTGCCTATCAATAAACAGCCAGGATACAGAGCAGTTTTCAACAAGTTGAGTGTTTTGGGGTTGGCTTTAACCCCCTTTATGCAAAGTTATGCAAAAAGTTAAGAGTCGAAAGGAAGGAAAAGGGGTTGAAGGCTGAAGGCGGAAGGTTCACCTGCCTAATAATTACAAATGCCAGACGCTGGAAAAAGCTTTCATTATGCTAGAGAAGCAGTACCAACTACAACAAGAGCACACGCTCATAAAATATTCAAGTGCATTTGCACTTCACTCGCAGGGGTTCTATGCTGGAAAAAAAAAACACATTAGCAAAAAGCGGTAGCCTTGAGTACCCTTTGTGTACCCCTTTTTGAAAGCGATGATCTTACAAACTCTTTCTTAGAACATGATCTTTGTTTATTTTTTCTTTAACTTTCTTTTCAAGTTGTTTAGATTTCTTTCAAAACTTTATAAAATCTTATAGTAGGTACCTTTATTTAAGAAATCTTTTTTTTTCCGTTAAATTTTTGTCGAAGTGGTTATTAGTTTTTGTTCTTCATATTATAAGATTAAATTTTCTTTTAACTAAGAACTTACTTGTGCAATAAAGGTATGGTTAATAAAGTTGTGGTTTGTAGTTGATTTTTTTTTATCTATGTTGGATATGTTTTAAGGTGCATTTTGTAACCGATTGTTATACCTTCAATAAGGGTATGGAAAAATGAACGACACAGAAAGAAAAAGCTCGTCACATGCTTAGCTCAGTTTTCACTTGGCTAACGGTTCAATGAACCGTTACGTCTAGCTTAGCCAGCAAGAAGGACTCTCCTCACCCCGTTTTTGCCACCCACCGCATCACCCACTTGAAGCTTGTTTTCTCTGCTAAGTGATGTTTGACTGCTGTTTCCTTTTGTTGCCACACAATGCAAATGGCGGACGGACGCATTTTCGCTATCCTCAATCCCTGGCCACCTATTTGTTACCTCTACTCCTCTTCCCTATTCCCCAAGGTAGCCGCACCTCAAAGCCAGCTTAAAGGTCAACCTGTGACCTTCTTCTATCTATGTATCTGTCTCTCTACCCAACTAACTATCTCGCTCGTTGTATCTGCTACAGGAGAACTCCTATAACTTGGAATTTTCTAAGTTGCATTTCCTAATAGTCTTGCAATACCGTTAACATAAAATGGCAAACAACTTTAGTCTTGCAAAAAATATCTTCTACAAAAACCACAATAAATGTCCAGCATTTGTTATTTGTATTATCCCAAAAACTAAAAAATTATATACATTTCTAAAATCGCACTAAAAAGGTGTTTAGTTTTATTGAAGAAATGTCAGATAAGTAACAAATAAATAAATGAAATGTTTATCATTCCCTTAATATGACTGCTTAAAGCTTAGGTTTTATTAAAATCAACCGACTTCAAGCACACAGTTGTGGTATTCAAAGTCTCAATATTTTTCTAAGATGTAAATCATTGAGCTATAGAAAAACATTTTAACGCTTTTCATTTTTAATGGTACCCATGTATTATTTTAGAGACCTTCATAAACCATTGCTTGAAAAATTTAAAACCTCTTAAAATTATTATAGGTTTAACATTAACTCTGCCCCAGCCAGTCCGTTTTATTACTCTTTGTTATTTGATTATTATTTTAATTCGAATTGGGATGTGGTGTTTTGAATAAAGAAGTTGGACTGTAACTTGCTCTACCTTCGGCGTTGTTAGTGTTTGCATGCAATTATAGCATTTCCCATCGATTAAACGCATGTTCCCACCCCACCCTCGCCTCCCCTCCTCACTGCTTCTTTTTAGTTTTGCCTTTGACTTCTATTTTTAAACATTTTCGCACAAAAACACAAACCCAAACACAGTGGCGGCCAAACGTAAAACTAAAACAAATTGTCTGCATTGCATGTACTGCAGTATTAACCAGATATAGAAATTGGAATAAATCTATATTTGTTCTATGCTAATGTAGCAAACAAAACAGACAATGTTTATGTCATTACGGGGCGATACTGTAAATAGTAATCTGAGCAAGGCAAAACACAAACAGCCAACGAAAATGGAATGAAAACATATAAGCACGTATGGGAAACATCGTGGGCGTATTTAGGGGTCTTAAATATTGCGGGAGAAGTTTTTATGGGACGGCTAGAATTTTGTTTAAATTAATGGAGGAGCCATCAAGAAAATGCCTGGAATATCTATTTAAACATTTGAAGTTTATCTGAAAGAATTTAATTGGGAATTTTAATGTGGTGTTGGTAATATTTTAAACATTCTGATTGCAATTTTGATGTGATTTAATACATGAACTTAGGTATTTACTATTGTTAAATTGGTGTTGTTGAAAAGTACGTAAATTTAATATGAATTTCAAGATGAATATAAATGTACTGACATGTTAAAGAGACAGGATATACCAAAAAATCTAATATCCCTATACATTTCTTTAGGTAAAATAACTTAAATGTTTTGTTCTGAGTTTTAAGAAAACTAAACCAGCATTTTCCCCACATTTGTTTTAATTACCTACAGACGATGTGGATCGCCTTAAGCCACAGAAGCGAGGATTTATCCAATCTCTTCTTTGCTGCTGGCGACGAAACCGAACGAAAACAAACCAGAATGGCACGCAAATCGATGGCTCAACAACACCGCCACCACTACCGGACCAACAAAGGTACCTACTACCTCAGGTTAGGCTCACCGATATGCACAGAAAGTGCATGGTTATCGATTTGGATGAGACCCTAGTGCACAGTAGTTTTAAGGTGAGTTAATTTTTAAAGTCCTAAAGAGTTTCACACATTAAGAGGTTTTTTGTTGTACGTTTTAGCCCATACCGAATGCTGATTTCATAGTTCCAGTGGAGATCGATGGAACCGTACACCAGGTGTATGTTCTAAAGCGACCACATGTGGACGAGTTTCTGCAGAAGATGGGTGAACTGTACGAGTGCGTTTTGTTCACAGCATCACTAGCCAAATATGCAGATCCCGTTGCTGATCTGTTAGACAAGTGAGTTGAGCCTATTTTAAATAAACTTTAAGTTAACTATCCATAAGGATTTGTTTAGTAAACAATATTTTAGGCCACTTTGTTAAATTATAAAGAACGATATATTGTTGTCAGTAAACTTTCCTTAACCCTTTTATTTCCTTTACTAAATACTTTAAAAACATGTTTTCAGGTGGAATGTGTTTCGTGCAAGACTGTTTAGGGAATCGTGCGTTTATTACAGGGGTAATTACATTAAAGATCTGAATCGTCTGGGACGGGATCTGCAAAAGATTGTCATTGTGGACAATTCACCGGCCAGTTATATCTTTCATCCAGACAATGCAGTAAGTTTAGAGAAGCCTTTAAAAAAGTTATTAAGTATTCAAGCTTGACTTATTTTTTCTCAAAAAGGTTCCTGTGAAATCCTGGTTCGACGATGTGACCGACTGCGAATTGCGCGAACTGATACCGCTCTTTGAGAAGCTTAGCAAAGTTGATTCCGTCTACTCGGTGCTGTGCAATTCGAACCAGCCGCTGAACAATCAGAGCAACCAGCAGCATCCCCATCCCCAGGAGCTGCAGCAGGCGCCGAACCAACTGCACCAGCAGCAACAGCAACAGACCATCTCTGCCACGACAGTTATTACCCAGGCAACAACTCTGTCTGCTCCGACCATGCTGAATCAGCAGCAGCAGCCAAGTCCGCCCAGCCCACAAAGCGAGCTGCTGCAAAAGACGTAACATCAGTGGGAACTAATGTTTATAAATATATGATAAATTGTATACATATTACAAGACCAAGCAAGCCGATAAGCAAGCAAACAAGCACCCCTTCCCCTACCCATGCTCTTCACTCAATAACCCAATCGGAAAGAAAAGGGGAGACGAGATGAAACCAACTACCATTTGCTATATACTATAAACCCCCGCTCGACACCTAGGCTACGCATAAGTTTTATATGATATACATAATTTTTACAGAACCCTATTTACACGGCACATTTGTTATTTATTTTGTTTTGCTCTATCGACTATACAACTATTAATTTTTTTTGTGTTTTTTAAACAACTGCTAACTGAGTTTTACGGTACCACGTCTAAGAGGTACCCCAAACCCATAAGTAAGCCTCTATTTTTACCCAATAATCATAACTCTGTAAGCCTATTTAATGGAAAACCAACTGAGCAAGCAAAAGATTTAAATGCATAAAACAAAAATGATAACTATACATATGAGCAGAGAGATAAAATCAAATTCAAAATAGCTATATTTATATATATTTTTTATTAAAAAAGAAAACCAACAAAAAGAGATAAGAAAAACAGAAAGGAAAACTTTAAACAAAATATATAATATGAGTACTAAAAGAAATTTATATATACATACATGGATATATATTTAAGGCATGTGTCTACACATGTTTGTAGCATTAAGGCATGTATAATATTTCGTATATTTATTGAAGAATAAGTTAATGCGCGGTCCCCCACTCACGCTTGATCGCTGGCAATTGCAAATGTCAAAGTTGGTATATCGGGTTTATCGCGGGGATGGCTTCATCGTATCACATTCTGGTTTCCTGAAATGTCTGTCAATCGTGGGTGGTTGGGCCGAGTGTAAACGAGTTTAAGTTGCATTGCAAGAGGGTGAAAATAGGCTAACTGTAAGCCACTTTGTAAAGCATGTAAAAGTCTGCGGCGCGTCCGTAGTTTAATATAAAGAACCGCTAATACTGCGCTTGTTTGTGGCCCAAAGACCCGAGTTTACATTCGATCCCTTTCTGTACTCACATTCAATCCGATCTGGTATTACGATTGTCCTGCTGTCCTAGCGCAAATTCAAATTCCCGCCTTTGGGACACGCGCAAGCGCAGTTGCAACATTGTACTAGGCTTAAACGAAAATTATACATCTATATATTTTAACCAATTTATGTTAATTTCCCATTATCAAGTGCGCTTATGAAACGCATTGCAATATACATTTACGTCTACTTCAACCCTTCTTCGGCTTGAACTTCACCTTCAACCGCGTTCTGTATTCTGTGTTAACATGTGAAAACGGCAAACGATTGCAAACGATGAAACACCTATAGCTTCTTTCAACTCCGACCAAATATCAATCATTATATAGTATATATTGAGCTCAAGCTGGCCACGCCGAAATCCCACCTGATAAATATATTACATAGACAAAAGACGATATCGCTATTCAAACACGACACACTCACAGACCAGTCCAGGACGTATCTTTCAATCTTTTACTCTATATGTAATGTCTATGTCTTGTATTTCTCAACTAACTTTTGCAACAGTTCTTTTATTTAGTGCATAAGCTTTTGTGTTTTTAATTTGCTTAAACTTAAAATAATAATACTGGAAGGAAACAAAAACGGACACGTTGAAAACGCGCGATATTCTCATATTTTTTGCAATCGAGCAAGTAAATTATACATAACTCTAAAATAAAAAATATGTCTTGTATATCATTTACACCTGCTGCAAAAGTCTTAAGCAACTAATCACGAAATTTAAATGTAAAATGCGGCAACGTGTTTTAATAATTGCGTATATTTAAATGTTTTACTTTTAATAAAAGCAAAACAAAAAAAACAACCGATAAACCATTCAACTTAATTTATCATTAAAGGGAAGAAGTTTTATTTTTAAAGTGAGCCTATAAATGTAATGCATTAATGTCGACAAAAAAAAAAATTAAAATATTTAAAATCTACAAATATTATGTCATCAAACAATAAAAACAAATTAAAACATTATTTGGAGCTCGTTTTATTTTTATTGAGCACGTTAGCAACGAATTCGAAACGCAAAATCATTGGCTTCTTTGAATACGGAATAAAGGTCTATTTATTATTCAAATTTGTTTTTAACGCACATTGTTACACATACATACATACACCTTATCGAGCTCACCAATTTCATCGATCTACACACTATTTAATACATTCATTAATATGTTCTTAGTTAAATATATTTGTCTTGAACTTAGCCGCTAAACTAAAGATGTAGGCAATGGGGTTGATTTGCTTAGTTTTCATTAAATAGGCCAAAAACACTTAACTAATACGTTTGTTTGCCCAAAGCTTTTTAAAGGGGCTTGCTTGATGCTAGATTTTGTTCGGTTTATAGTCTTTTGAAAGCTTTCTTCGTGTTAGCAATGCGTGCGAAAGGAATATACAAAATGGATTTGAAACAAATAACTTTCTTAGCAAATCGCACTGTTGCCGGCGCTTTATCTCCATCTTCGTTTGTATAATCTCAAATATAAAATACGTCGAAAAAGTTGTGGGTTTTTATCAATATTTAGTACATAGTTGAAAGTGTTTGCTTAGCGAATCATTGTATTAGATTTGCTTGTAGATTTCGTTTGAATTAATATTTAAATGCATTTAAGTAACGTGTTACAATTACATCAAATCGTTTATTCCTTAATTTGCGTGTTGTTATCAGGTTGCTGAAATTCCTTTTACATTATAAATATATCATTTCATAGCTATGGGTTTATATAAATATGCAATTTATTTATCGATTTTGTGGCTGTAGTTGCACTTTAACATTTTACTTAAATGATTTTCTGACTAGACTAGTGCATAATTAGAATCGGATCGCATTTAGAATTTATTTTTTAATTGTTTAAGTATGCTAGTGCTTGGGATCAATTGCTTAAATTGTTGTCTTCGCTGATTTTGCCATATTTTATAAGTAATATTTAAAGGAACCTTTGCGTTGTCCCCGGAGCGAAGTGGTCGATTCTAGAGAGCTGAACTGTCCGCGTCTTAATGTATGTGAAGACTGCATTGTTCTGAATTTTAACTAATACTTTACATGTACCTAATATTTAATCCTCAAATTTCCAGCCCACCTTGGACAAACTTCGCTCCGATTCCAACTCTATGCAAATCCCCTAAAAGGTGTACAACGTTTTTTTTTTCATTCTTTTGGTGTTTTTTGTGTGCGCTTTACAATTTGTCAATATCTCAGAAGATGAATTTGAAACTTGAATATTGCACGCTTAAACAAACGGTCGTTTTGATTATGGTTGCATTGGTAAATTTGTTCGGTGTCCGTTTGCTTACGTTTGCATAGTTTGGGTTTTTGGTATACAAATACTTTAAAGAACAAAAGGTTTCGTGTACTTTCGGCTTATGATCGAAGAGTAAGAAATACACAGAAATGTACAGAGTAATTACATTAATACATGCATAATATGTACGTAAGTGAAGGGTAGCCGTGGCCTTGACCCCAACTCGTCCATCCGATATCGGTCAGCAACGACGCTTCTGTCTTGGTTGTGATTTTGAATTCTCGCGAATCGCAGTTTATATACTTTTGCGGCAGATCAGCAGGAACCAAGTAAAATGTTTGACGAAAATGAAACGGTTCGGTTTTTGGGAAAGAGAAGAAGCAGTAGCGGACTATCTAAAGCGGTGTTGGTGTCGGTTGTTAAACATGCGCGATGGGCATCTGAAGCGTCTTCGCATCCCGATAGGACTTATCCTACACGTACTGATGATCGCCACCCAGTCCATCTGGGCAGTCTACGCTCAGCAGCGGCTCCTTCTCGATGGTCTGATGCGTCTGGGCATCGTAGTCGTAGTAGTTCATCCAGTCCACCCGCTTGGGCTGCACTAATCCAAAGCAGCTGCACTCAAGGAAGTCGATGAGGTTCTGAATGGGACCGCGTGTGAACGGGCTGTGGCCGCCCTTGGCCTGGAAGTGGCGATAGCGTCCCCGGTTCATGCGCTCGTTAGTGGTCATGCCCAGGCAAATCACCTGATATGTCTGGCAGATCGTCAGCAGGATCACCCAGGACATGTGCAGCAGGGCGTTGCCCATCACCCAGCCCACCCAAGCGTCACAGTTGCCAATGGCCCGCATGGCACCGAGGAAGTCTACAAATGATTCGCTCATTGAGGAAAAAGATTCTGAGTAGAAACAATCGATAAACTCACCATCAAATCGCACGTTGCACTGGTTCACATAGTACTTGGAGCCGCCGTACAGCATCCAGATGCACATAATCAGCAGCATCCAGAGAAATCCCATGAAGTAGCTATGGTTTTTCAGCCCGATGCAGTTGCCTACCCAAGGGCAGTGGTGATCGAATCTCGCCACACAGCGATCGCACACGGAGCAGTGCTTGGAGCGAATGGGCCGGCGCACCAGGCAGCCGGAGCAGAAAGAGGCGGGCTCGAAGCCAATCCCACCTCTTTCCGATAGCTCAATGATGGTCTACATGGTTAGAAATAAACAGGAAGTTAGGGATTAGATTAGATTACTTTTCATTTCATAAATTATCTGAAATTCTAAAGGTTTAACTTTTTTTAAGGGAGTATCAACAAAATATTTGAGCTATGGAAACATCCTAAATTTACATACAAATATCTTTCCAGTCAAATTAAAAACTTAAACGACTTAAGACTAAAACAGTACAGAAATTTAGTTATCTTTGCACAAAAATTTGTAGAACTCGACTCACCTTAAATCGCTGCTCCCTGGTGGGTCGAATAATGCCCGGGTCACCCTTCCACGACTTGAGAAAGCACACCCACAAGGCCAGCGAGGAGATCAGGAAGCAAACGGTCGTCGCAAACGAGACGGCATCGTCGATGTACATTAGCCAGGTGACATAAAACCAGGCCTTGGTGGCCAGATAAACGCTTAAAGGCAGGAGAGCCATTAGGTGCTCGTCGAACAAGGCCTTGCCAATCGTATGGAATACGGCGTACAAGCAGCCCAGCAGGAAAAACTTGATGATGTACAGCGTGTTCACGGCGAACACGATGCCAGCCAGGTAGAAAGCGGTGAATGGGCAGGCCACCATGGACCACCACCTCAGGCGTTTGTCGTGGCGCAGCTTGGAGACCAGCGATCGCCGTTGCTGCGAGGTGAGCGCCGCCTCCTTCACCCGATCCATCACCTTGGCTCCTATCCAGATGGCTCCAGTCTGGGACTCCAGCATGGAGAGCGGCGTCTCTCCCCGCAGATTGGGCACATCCAGAGATGCCTTCGATTTGAGCACTAGTGTGGAAATAGCCGTGGCATTGCGGGCCAGGATGGCCCAATGAAGGGCCGTGTTTCCATGCGTGTAATCAACCATGGCGGGATTGGCTCCGAGGGTCAGCAGCAAGCGCACGGGATCCAGAGCGCAAACCTAAAAAAAAACAGCTTATTGATTATACTGGATATAAAAAAAGAGGTAAGCTGAGTTTTTTTTTCAAACTTTGCTTGGGAAAAAACAAAAAATAAAACTTAAAAGTTGTAATGCTGTTGTTATTTGTATATTCTTTAACCTAATTTTATCCTTTTTATCGTGATTGAACAAAAGTGTAAACTATCTCGATGCGTTATTTTCGGTGCTCTGTTCTTTATTAGTTAAGTCTGTAAAAGTAACGTTTAACAATTTGAAGCAAATGTAGTCATTTATAGACTACATTTGCTTCAAATTGTTTCGTTTTTGGTTAAAACTGGATTACAATATCACAGAAATTATGCGTGCAAGGTCCATGCATCTTTAGATATTTCTTATTAAATTTTAAGTACACCTAGCATATATATATTTTACTTATGCTTCACTTAATATAAAGCAGATTTATAATAGCTTATCCCTGCATCAACAGTATCACAAAAAAAAATTATTTTAAGTCGCATCGCTAAAATATTATACAGTAAATATTTGTTCTATTCTCCTCTGGCTTTAATTTCCTATAATTCCCTTATGAGAAGAACTAATCCCAGAACCAGACCCACCTTCCAAGCTGCCCACATGAGAGCCGTCATTCCGCCGCGATCCTGGAGATCCGGGTCCACGCCCTTCGCTATAAAGTAAGCCACCAAGGCGGTGTGCGCGAACTGGGCGGCGATGTGAATGCAGGAGCAGCCCTCCGCATCCCTAATCCTTGGATCGGCTCCGGCTGCCATGAGGAGGACTACAGCACCGAGATGGCCCTGCCGGGTGGCCCAGTGTAATGGTGTGGCATTTAGCTCGCCGCCCACGGCGTCCACGGTGGCCCCCTTCTCCAGAAAGTACCGGATAATGTCCCTTCGGTTGTTGATGGCCGCCCAGTGGAGAAGGGTCACTGTCTCGCTGTCCGGCTGATTGACATCCCATCCAGATTCCACCAGCTCCCTCACACGAGCAATGGCCCCATACTGGGTGGCCTTAACGATGTCGAAGCCACTGTAGTCGGGCTCCACAGGCGCGGTGGGGGGTTGTTGGGCGATCAGCGCCGATTGCCGCTCGTTGTCCGGCTGCTGGCTGGCTCCCGGGACACAGGAGCCCGTTGTGGCCGCTTGGCAGGCACTCTGGTACATCGCTGGCTTCTCTTGGTTCACAGGGGCTATTCCAAACGTGATTCACTGCGCTGTGCTCGTAACATCAACCGTCCATCCCCCTCCTTCCAGCCAAAGAGCGAGCAAGAGAGGCGAGGTGAGGTGTGCGAGAGAGAGGAGAGGAGAGACACCCCAACACCCAGAGCAGGCACTCTGTTCGCAGCTATTCACAGGCTTGTCATTTTCACCTCCGCCCGTCTGCTGCAGCTGCGTTGGCCTCCGTTTTTGTGTCCCCTTTTTCGGGATCAGCGGCTGCTGTCTGCACGGTTATCAGTTTAATGCGTTTTACGTGCGAATTTTTAGAGGACTAAAAGCAATTTTGGTGGTGACCTGCCAACTCGTGTATATTGAACTGGTACTGCCATGCTGAGTGCGTTTGAACGAGCAGCTGGTTGGGCATTGCCCAACACTGCCAGGTACTCCCTAGAGTTAGGTATTTTTGCAGTTAAAATATTTATTTTACTAAAAGTTACTTCAGAAATTCAGTTTAATTGGCTTATAATTAAATAAGAGTGGATTTGGTGTCTGTGGCATTCATAAATATTTAAGTTTCAGCTAACTGTTTTATTAAATTACATACTCAGAAAGTTAGAGTTTTAAAAACACTTGGACCAGAGTTCTGGAACTGTTAAAAGTATGAAGTCTTTCGTTTTCAAAGCTCGCATTGATTTAAAACTAATAAAAGTCAAAACAATTTTAATTCAATCATTTTCAACCGTAAGAACGTAAATTTGAGTTTTGGTCGGGATAGGAGGAAATATTGGTCAACGGACTAGGGATATAAATTTAACCGTCGCGACGGTTAAAACGATAGGCACAAGACAAAAAAAATGTAAGGACTTGCTCGAGGAAGAAGAGTGCACCTTATCGGACTGCGAGAATGAGAGATCTTACAGTGGAGGAAAGAGAGGAAAAAGGATATCAGTACAATCAGTGACCAAGATTTGGAAAAAAAGTTGGAACCATATAGGGACAACTTTGAATACCAAGTGAAAAATGAGCCACTGAATGATGACGGTTTTAAAGAAGAAGACTGTCATATGTGATGTAAAAGTGAGGAAAGTGAAGATGAAACAAACTCAAAAATTACGACCGGTTAACTGTTCCCACTGCTTAAAGAATTTTACACAGGAAACAATTCTTCGCGCACACTTTCTTGAAGGAACACAAGAACGACCGTTCTAGTGTACTCATTGCTTAAAATATTTCTCACATGGGCAATCTGCAAAGGCATATTCGGGGGTGCCACAGAAACCGTTCCTCCCTAAGTCCGCCCAAGTTCCAACCCAAGGCAAAACCGTCGGTGCCACAGAAAACTCTATCATTTCCCCCGTGTTTTAAACGACAGTTTTATAAAATAAGCATACTTGCACCTTTTTATAAATAATGAAAAATTTTTTAAAACAACGTTAATGAATTGTATGTGCTATCTGCATACAAAATTTTTATGTTTTGATCTTTTTATATTTTAAATTAATAAATCTCCAAAACCGTCACCTCAAAATTGCTTGTGTGATTCCGGCCAAATTCCACCCGAGAAACCAAAATGCCAACTTGCTCCAAATAGAAAATGCCAAATTTCGGAGTAATTTTCATATTTTAAATATGATTGTTATTATTGTTATGGTACGCTATACTATTGTTTATAACTATAGCTATAGCGTGTCAAAATTTCAAGTGAAAATAAGTTGTACTTCTTGTGAAATTAATAAAATAAATCGTTGCATTGCACTTAAGTGTGACCGCGTGTGGCGAAAAATACCGGCTTGGGTAAAAACCTTAAAAAACGACGAAGAAGAAGACAAATTGTATAAAAATGCAAGTGAATTCAACAAATTTTGAATATTATTGCCTAAATGTTGTTTAGTTTTAGGGAAAGCATAGGAAATCAAAGCGAGCCCCCGTGCTCTTGATTTTTATATTAGAAAACGCCGCTTTCGCAAAAGGATTCGCTCTGGGGACTGATTTTATGTAGCGGCCTCTCATAAGAAGCCATGTAATACAGGGATGGCTTCTGTTGTTTAGGTTGGCGGTCATTTTAAAATGTTGAACTATTTTGTTCGTTACGATTTATGTGTAGAGTTTTTTTTAGTTGTTGGTATTGTCTTGCAAAAATAAGTAAAACTTGGCTTGAATTTATTGAAAAATAGCAAATAAATTACAAATAAAAATTAGAAGTCAGCCCTGTCTTTTTTCCGAATCGTTAGTCCCAACAACAAGTTCGAGACGGTTTCTGTAGCACCGACGATTTTTTTCCGAATTTCCGAAAAATTACTCCCCAAAACCGTCGACGGTTTCTGTGGCACCCCCGATTAGGACGGACATAGGAGAACGACCGTTCAAGTCTAACCTCTGTTCGAAAGCTTTTACACAGAATCACAACATACGGGCTAACCTGTTAAGTGATCCCACTGATCAACGACTTTCACACCAAATGAAAATCCCCAACAATACTTGACAGAGCACAAACTTCATAACAAACCCACATAGGATAATTTTATCTTATTATTTTATTTTAATGCAACTAATCCCGTCTTGAGATGGAGAGTTCAAACTTCTCCAAGTAATTTTATTTGCGGTTCTCGAAGAGTTAGCAAGTACTAAAAACAAATACGTGAAAAAAGTCTGTCGGTCGAGATCTCGGGAACATTAATGGCTAGAGCCACCAAATTTTGCACACAGACTTCTATATACCCACCTCACGCAGATCAAGTTTGTTTCAAACCCCGACCACGCCCCTTTTAACGTGCCTCCTTTTTAATGCTAGAGAAAAGTGGCCTTGACACTGATATTTAAAAAATTTTTTTATATCTTTTCACATTTTTCTCACTTGGCCATCTATTTTATACAAATTCAACTTTCAGTAATTAAACAACACCGAGGCTGCTTAACATTTTTTTTAATCACTGAAAACCGGAGTTTGTGCCGTTTTTTTTTATCCAAAATAATATTAATATTTTAAAAATGCATTATTTACTGTTAAATTAAAAAATGTATTTTTTTTTTACTTGTATCAACCGTTTCTTCAACAAGAAAAATGTTAGGTAATTTTTTTCCACTGCTAAAACTTTGTGGGAAATTTTGAATATTTGATTTAAATTTATTTGAATTTATAAATTAAGTGCACCAAAACACAGTTGGTTTGGAATTTATGTTTTTTTTCAGCACTAGAAAAGTGTTGATATTATGTTTCTCTCCAACTGCGGTCACACTAACTAGCGCACCTGCAAAAGCGCGCCTTATTTTTTGGCATCACATATTTTAACTAATGTTTTTACTGTAACAGTTGAATTTAGTAACGAACAATGGACGCCAAGCGTAAGTTTAATGGAAGCTCCAATGGCCATGCCAAAAAGCCCAGGTAGGCAAACCCAAGGAAATAATGAAACCACAGTTACAAGTTAAACCGCGCAGGAACCCCGATGAAGATGAGGAAATGGGCTTCGAGGCAGAGCTGGCCGCTTTTGAGAACTCCGAGGAAATGGACCAGACGTTGCTTATGGGCGATGGACCCGAGAACCAGCAAACTAGCGAGCGTTGGTCCCGCCCAGCGCCTCCAGAAATGGATCCCACCAAGCACAACTTACAGTTTCAGCAACTGGATGTGGAGAACTACTTGGGGCAGCCGCTGCCGGGGATGCCAGGTGCCCAGCTGGGACCAGTGCCAGTAGTTCGCATGTTCGGTGTCACCATGGAGGGCAACTCCGTGTGCTGCCATGTCCACGGTTTCTGTCCGTACTTTTACATCGAGGCACCCAGGAGCTTCGAGGAGCGTCACTGCGAAAAACTGCACAAAGCCCTTGACCAAAAGGTCATAGCCGATATCCGAAACAACAAGGATAATGTCCAAGAGGGCGTGCTGATGGTGGAGCTTGTGGAAAAGCTTAATATTCACGGTTACAATGGGGACAAGAAGCAGCGGTATATTAAGATTTCGGTGACGCTGCCCAGATTCGTGGCTGCCGCCTCGCGGCTGCTCAAAAAGGAGGTAATAATGGCGGAGATCGACTTCCAGGATTGTCGCGCCTTTGAGAACAACATAGACTTTGACATCCGTTTCATGGTGGACACAGGAGTGGTAGGTTGCAATTGGATTGAGCTGCCCAAGGGACACTGGCGAATGAGGAGCAACCGCAGCAAGCCATTGCCCGAATCCCGCTGCCAGATCGAGGTTGATATTGCCTTTGACAAGTTTATCTCCCACGAGCCCGAGGGCGAGTGGTCCAAGGTGGCTCCCTTCCGCATCCTTTCCTTCGACATCGAGTGCGCTGGGCGCAAGGGAATCTTTCCGGAGGCCAAAATGGATCCCGTCATTCAGATTGCCAATATGGTTATAAGGCAGGGCGAGCGAGAGCCCTTTATCAGGAATGTATTTACCCTGAACGAGTGTGCGCCTATCATTGGCAGTCAGGTGCTGTGCCACGACAAGGAGACCCAGATGCTGGACAAGTGGTCTGCCTTCGTCCGAGAAGTCGATCCGGACATCCTTACCGGCTATAATATCAACAACTTTGACTTTCCCTACTTGATCAATCGTGCAGCGCACTTGAAGGTGAAGAACTTCGAGTATCTGGGCAGGATTAAAAACATTCGCTCAGTTATCAAGGAGCAGATGCTGCAGTCCAAGCAGATGGGTCGCCGCGAAAACCAGTATGTCAACTTTGAGGGCAGGGTTCCATTTGATTTGCTGTTTGTCTTGCTTCGAGACTACAAACTCCGCTCCTACACCCTAAACGCTGTGAGCTATCATTTCCTGCAGGAGCAGAAGGAGGATGTGCATCATAGCATAATCACGGATCTTCAGAATGGAGACGAGCAGACCCGTCGTCGTTTAGCCATGTATTGCCTGAAGGATGCCTATCTACCGCTAAGACTGCTGGAAAAGCTTATGGCCATTGTTAACTACATGGAAATGGCCAGGGTCACAGGTGTGCCGCTGGAGTCCCTGCTTACCCGAGGACAGCAGATCAAGGTCTTAAGTCAACTGCTGCGCAAGGCTAAAACCAAGGGATTTATTATGCCGTCGTACACCTCTCAAGGTTCAGATGAACAGTATGAAGGAGCCACTGTGATTGAGCCGAAAAGAGGTTACTATGCAGATCCTATCTCCACGCTGGATTTTGCCTCTTTGTATCCGAGTATAATGATGGCGCACAACTTGTGTTACACCACCTTGGTTCTGGGTGGAACTCGTGAGAAGCTGCGGGAGCAGGAGAACTTGCAGGATGACCAAGTGGAGCGCACTCCTGCTAACAATTACTTTGTGAAATCCGAGGTGCGTCGGGGCTTGCTCCCTGAGATTCTGGAATCCCTTTTAGCAGCCAGAAAGCGCGCCAAAAATGACCTCAAAGTGGAAACAGATCCTTTTAGGAGGAAGGTTCTGGATGGCAGACAGCTGGCGCTGAAAATATCAGCAAACTCCGTGTACGGATTTACTGGAGCTCAGGTGGGCAAGCTGCCCTGTCTGGAGATCTCTGGCAGCGTCACCGCCTACGGACGCACCATGATCGAACTGACCAAAAACGAGGTGGAGTCGCACTACACCCAGTCCAATGGGTACGAAAACAATGCCGTGGTCATCTACGGCGATACAGATTCCGTGATGGTCAACTTTGGGGTTAAAACCTTAGAACGCAGCATGGAATTAGGTCGCGAGGCAGCGGAGCTGGTCAGCGCCAAGTTCGTGGCTCCCATAAAACTGGAGTTCGAGAAGGTCTACTACCCATATCTCCTGATCAATAAGAAGCGCTATGCGGGATTGTACTTCACCCGGCCGGACACCTATGACAAAATGGATTGCAAGGGCATCGAAACCGTGAGGAGAGACAACTCCCCGCTGGTCGCCAATCTAATGAACTCCTGCCTGCAGAAATTACTCATCGAAAGGGATCCCGATGGTGCAGTGGCCTACGTTAAGCAGGTGATAGCAGATCTTCTCTGCAACCGGATAGATATCTCGCATCTGGTCATCACCAAGGAGCTGGCCAAGACAGATTACGCTGCGAAACAGGCACACGTGGAACTGGCGGCTAAGATGAAGAAAAGAGATCCGGGTACGGCTCCCAAGCTGGGCGATCGAGTTCCCTATGTGATCTGTGCGGCTGCTAAAAATACACCCGCCTATGCGAAGGCTGAGGATCCGCTGTATGTGCTTGAGAACAGTGTGCCCATCGATGCCACCTACTATTTGGAGCAGCAGCTGTCTAAGCCGCTGCTGAGGATCTTTGAACCCATTTTGGGAGACAATGCCGAGTCCATTTTGTTGAAAGGGGAACACACTCGCACAAGAACTGTGGTTACGTCTAAAGTAGGCGGACTGGCTGGTTTTATGACCAAGAAAACGTCGTGCTTGGGCTGCAAGTCGCTGATGCCCAAGGGCTACGAGCAGGCCTGTCTGTGTCCACATTGCGAGCCCCGGATGAGTGAGCTGTACCAGAAGGAGGTGGGTGCGAAGAGGGATCTGGAGGAACACTTCTCCCGCCTCTGGACCGAGTGTCAGCGTTGCCAGGAATCTCTGCACGAGGAGGTTATCTGCTCCAACCGAGATTGCCCCATCTTCTACATGCGGCAGAAGGTGCGCATGGATCTGGACACTCAGGAGAAGCGAGTGCTGCGATTCGGCGTAGCCGATTGGTAACAAATGCATGCATCTACTGAATTGTTTAATCCTATAATTTAATAATTATATTACTAGAAGTTATTACAAAGTTTCTTTCGGTTCGTGGATTTGTTGCGCAATCTGCATTTTGAAAAAAGCTGTAGACGATTCCTAGCTGGCGATGCTTTGGACACACATTTTTACACAGGGTATAGGTATGGGGGCTGGGGACTGCAGACTGGAGACTGGCTAAGGATCTACTTGCGGCTCTGCAGGGTGTTCGATAGCCAGTCCATGGCCTGGTCGAGGCCCTCGCCCTTGGTGGCCGACGTTTTGAATATCTGAAATGTGCGGTTTTTGAGGTTCTCCAGCCCTAACGCATGGTGCACCTCGGCGACGGTCATGCATCCGTCCATGTCCTGCTTGTTGGCCAAGACCACCAGTATCGCGCCGGCCAGCTCCTCTTCCCGCAGCATGTACAGCAGCTCGTCCTTGGAAATGCCGATGCGGTCCCGATCCGCCGAGTCCACAACGTAAATGATGGCGTCTGTGTTGCTGTAATAGCAACGCCAGTATGGTCTGCAATAAAATAAAAATTAGGAAGATTTAATTTTCTGAATTGTGGGAAGATTTCTACTGATAGTTAATTCTTGTTTTTCAACGATCACAATAAAATATTGTCTTCGAGGTGAAGTTTTGCAAAATATAATTTTGTTTCTTATAGTTGTGTATATACCAAAGTCAAAAGAAATAATTTTAATAGTTTTAAAAAACTAAAAGAAACGCTTTCCGGTTTAAAAGAGCGCGCTCTTTTATAGATATCGATAAAATATCGATAAAAAAACAAGTTGGCAGGCCTGCATGAAAACCAAAAAGTGTTACGCAGCCAGATAGCCAGATAGCCAGCCAGCCAGCCACAAGTGAAACTTATATAAAGCGTTTAAAAAACTCAAGTATTTAAATTTTATATTTACAACAAAGCAGCATAAAATTCAACATTAACTATTTAAATGAGATTTAATCATTACAAGTAAAACAGTTAATAATTAAAGAACTCCAAAAATTTTACGAGCTTTAAAAATATTTGCGTAAGTTAATCACATATATATATACACATTTATATTTTTGTAAGAAAACCCTTTAGATTTGTGGAATTACAACTACGTTTGATTGACAGATTTTGAGATATTGGGGTACACATCAGACAAATTTGATTCCCTTATCTCGCCACACTCTCTACTCGCTTATTTAATGTTAGTATGTTGTTGTTAAAACGAGAAAGGGTTAATAGCAAAATTGAATTAAAATGGTGCAATATATGTAAAATGTTAAGAGACAAACATATTAACGTAGAGCTCTCAAAAAAACAAAACAAAGTTTCCAGATTATAGGACACATCAGAAATACATCTCACTATATACCAATTCCCTTATCTCGAACTCACCTAATACTTGTCTGTCCGCCCAGGTCCCACACCTGGAACTTGAGGTTCTTGTAGGTGACCTGCTCCACGTTGAAGCCGATGGTGGGTATCGTGGTGACCACCTCGCCCACTTGCAGTCTGTAGAGGATCGTCGTCTTGCCGGCACCATCCAGGCCAAGAATTAATATCCGCATCTCCCGGGAGCCGAGCAATCCGCGAAAATAGCTGAGCACCCCACCTGGAAGACAAGAACGTACGATTTTTATGACCAGACATCGTCACCGGGTGTCGGGGATGGGAGGCTCCACCGTTCCTCTGTGCATACCCATGATTTAGGCTGAACTTTGTCTAGTGCTGGCGCTGCCTCTAAATGCTTAAGTGTAAACCTAATTAATTGTACTTGGTGCTACAATTAATACAAAATCGAAATAATCTTGTTTTCACTTTTTTTGACGGAGAATGGTTTCAGTATTGCCATTCACAGGCCACGCGAACATGACGTGTCAGAGCGTGCGTTCAGCAGAGAAATTTTTTATATTAAAAGAATAAAAAAAGGTAACTTTAAAAACTTGCCTAAAAGCTTTTAATTTATCGAATAAACGTAAACTTAACTTGCTTAAATAATTAATATTTTAAAAATACTTTTCGTTTAATCTGATGAACGTGCCCTCTTTTGTTGCCGGTTGACAGAGTTGCCACCCTTGCGTGACTTTTGTTATAGAGACGGCCGCCATTAGAGTTTTGCTGTCGCGTCGCGTCGAGAAAAGTGTGGAAAAACCTCCTAAAAACAGTGCTAATAGGTAATGTTTTCGCGTATAGATAAAACTATTCGATTGTGTTCCCTGTGTGCGATAAGCAGAACGTTAATTTTGCCGTATTGGCGGGCTATTTACTGTTTATTTTCGTGTTTGCACCGGACTGCGCAAAAAAGTGTGCCAAAAACGCGTAAAAAAAACGCAGAGCTGCGATTACATATCGTCGCTGTGAATTGTATATTGTTGTTAAATCCAAAGCATTGACGTGGGTTCTGTTTGCAGATTACGCTGCACCACTTGTGGTCTGGTATAACTTAAAGGAGTCCTTGGATTAAACGCAGCAGAAGGAACAGCAATGGCCTCGCCCTCCCCGGCGAACAGTCCCATGCCGCCGCCACAGGCGCCCAGTCCGATGGCGCCGCCCTCCCAGAGCCCCGCCCCCTCGCCGCACAGCCCCTATCCGCACCAGCAGCCAGGTCCACCACCTCCGGGTCCTCCGCAAGGACATCCGCAGGGTCACCCCGGTCCATATGGACATCCCATGCAGCATGGGCCGCCGGGACAGGGTCCTCCGGGTCACCACATGCCTCCACATCACCAGGGGATGAGTATGTTTCCCATCTATACCCTAGTATCCCTCAGTTGCACGTAATTATCCGCAGTTTTCTCAAAAGGTCCGCACATGGGAATGCAGATGCCGCCGACGGGTCCGAATATGTCACCAATTGGCTACCAAACCCACGGAATGCCCCCCAATGTAAGTAACACATACAAATCTTACACCATTGGTTCATTTTATTATTCAAACAGCCAAAGGGAAAGGATTTAATCTTTTAGAAACTCCAGGCAGAATGTTTGATTCACAATTTTGTACAATTTAAAACTCCAGGCAGAATGTTTAATCCACAATTTTGTACATTTTAAAAGGGGTTTATTGGGCAGCCTATGGCTTAAAAGTATGTCTAAGTTTACAAATATTTCAACCAAGAGCTCATTGCTTTCCCGCCAACTTTTGTCTTTTGGGTCGGCCGGCGATCAGAGCTAGAAGTTCTCAAAAAGCTTTCCATGAACAAAGCTTCCACCGCCAAGTGAATGTGCAGCTGACCTCAAGCTTTTTAATTTAGATCGTTTTCGCCAACAGTTTATTGAGTGTGTCATGCCTTAATTACTTCTGCACTGGACTGCCCCCCACCGACTCCTCCAGGTCTGCCTTGCGCAACAGATCTTCGATCTCCTTGCGCAACTTCTCTGTTCCGGCGCAGACAAGATCCGGCTTCATTATGTCAAAGGGGCCGCCAAAGGGATGCGTTACAACGCCTCCTGCCTCCTTCACCAGCAGGGAACCAGCGGCACAGTCCCAAGGGTACATGTCCTCGATGTAAAAGGCATCTAGGTTGCCAGCGGCCACCATGCACAGCTCATCCACTACACAAGAATAGGCCACAAGTCTAGGGATAAATAACAATATTAGACGAGAGTTATCCAAGTCGATAATTGTCAAAAACTAAAGCTTATTATATAGGGTGTCCAAACCACTTCTTTCAACCACATAAATGTACAATGTGGAGGTTACAAAAATACTTTGTGTATTTTTAAGATTTTAGAAAATTAGCCAGGGAAGACTTATTTGTGTTATGTTTATACGTATTTGTTTACAGAGTTGAACTTGTGAAATTTAATTGAATCGAATATCAATTGAAGCTTTATATACAGCTTTGACTGGTAAATTTTTATGTACTCAGATCAAGTTTTTTTAATGGTTAACACCAACATCATTGTGAGTCAGGATATATTACTGTATGGATACGTTAATTTGGGTTCCAAATATATGTTTTTAAAGCTCTTAATAAACCTAAGTTCTTAGTAAATTTTTCTTGTAACTTAGTAATCACTTACCGTCTGGCATTCAATCCCACATGGTAGATCCTTTTGATGTGCTTGTTAGCCACCGAGTGGACATGCAGCAGGGACACTTCGTAGGCCACATTGGCGTCCTTGATGCTCTCGCAGTCGCTCACATGGATGGGCTTTCCGTTGCAGAAGGCACCCTGGCCCAATTTCGACGTAAAGAGCTTTTTCTGGACAGGATTGTTGATCACCCCCACCACGATCTGTTTGTTGATGGCCAAGCCAATCGAAACGCACACGTGCGGGATCTGCTTGATGAAATTCGAAGTGCCGTCGATTGGATCGATGATCCAGGTGGGAGCATCCGTAAGCTCGCCGGAAACATTGTTGTTCTTGGCCGTTGCCTCCTCGCCTATAAACTTGTGCTCCGGATAGCTAGCCAGTATCTTCTCCATGAGGAAGTCCTCAATCTTGTTGTCGTAGTCGGTTACCACGTCGTAGAAATCGCCCTTAATAGAGACGTTTTTTCTGGCCATCTCGTAACCCTCCATGAGAATCTCGCCCGCCTCAATGGCCAGGGGATAGATGAAGCTGTACAGCTCCTCAATGTCCGCTTGTCTCACTGCTGCCATGTTGCTTATATATGTATTTCAGTTCTCTTCAAACGATGCTTTGCTGTTCAGCTCGCGGTGCCAACTAATCAGAGAGATTGTGCTCCACGCTCCGGCTACTTTGTCTGGCTGGCGCTGGAGCTTTGCTTTGGTTTGGTTACATTCAGCAATACATTCGGTCTCTGATTGTTTGCCTGCATCGCGTTTAAAGATCGCTGCGACAGCCCCCTAGCGTGTACTAAAAATTGGCATCTCGCCTGGCTGCTTGCCTCTGTTTTATCTCGATTTGTTTGATGTACACAAATATAGACAGACGCTTGTTATCTTCACAGACAGCCAGGGTAGTCAAATAGTGGTAAAACCCGTTTTTATCAGCATTTTTACCCGCTCGCAGACCTTATTGCATGATTTATGTTTTCGGGCTGCAAGTCATTATTCTAAGACAGCTCTTACATGCGTGGTATTGTGCTAAAATTGTTTTAACATTATATGTTTAGATCAATATTTTGTTTCTTTTTATCATACTTGAAAAGGAAGTTTTTGGGTTTTATATTTAAGTTTTTACGTTAGCTTGCGTTTTACAATATTTTCCGCAAAAAAGTTGGTCTTGTCCTCATTACTTACGTCTTCCTTAATAATTGGGGAAAATTGCTAGTCTTCATGTTAATAAATTTTATTTGATTTCGTTTTACTCAATTGTGTAACCTGTTATCAGGTCAGCCTCCTTTATTAATTGAATCACATTTGTGGCCAATTCTTCGGAGCATGTGCACACACAATCGGGCTCCATTACATCGAACCTTCCTCCGCTGGTGTGGTAAACTTTGCCTCCAGCTTCCCGGAGGACAAGAGCACCACCAGCTAGATCCCAGGGCTTCAGATTCTCCACATGATAGGCGTCACATCGGCCGGCGGCTATATAACAAAGCGTGAGAGCTGCGCTACCAAAGCTGCGAGTACTGATAATGAGAAGTGCAGTGTAAATTATGAGATTTAAGGATCAGAGTTCTGTGGGTCACGCACCCAGTGGCATTCGAGGCCAGCTTGTAGAGACGCTTCACGTTCTTGTCCCGCCCCTTGGCCACCACTATTAGGGAGATCTCATAGACCACCACAGCTTGGTTTATCTGCAATCAAAAATTACTTCTTATATTTCCTATTATTTCCGACAAATGCATATATAATTTTTTAATTATTCCAAGAGTTAGCTAGTCAACTGATATGAGGTTTAAGAGTTAAGCAGTTCATATTTTATTCCGACAAATTCCTTTATAATTTTTAACTACTCCAAGAGTAAGCTATAAAACGGCTACCAAGTTCAAAGTTCCGCAATGTGTATTATACAAATAAACAATATTTACAAAGAAACTTTATAACATAAAATTAATAAAGGTCTTGTTCTGTTCATGGTCATGTTTTTAAGGAAGTGAGAAATGTAAAGGTAATTTTAAGGGTAGCTTCATCTTTTTTTTAAGATTTTCAGATCTTGGTTACTCAATGTTTTAGTTAAAATTAGTTGGACTTAAGAGCTCACTTATCAAAGTGACTCTTATCAGTTTTCAGAGATAATGAAATATTTTTTGTTTTTTTCCACACCTACATACATACCTGCGTTATGTTGGAAGCCTCAATGGGTTGTCCATTAAGAAAAGCTCCATGACCTTTCCAAGCGGAATACAACTCGTTTGCCGGTGGGTTGTAAACAACTCCCGCCACCAGCTCTTTGTTGATGGTCAGACCCACAGAAATACAGCAATGGGGAATCTTTCGGACGTAGTTATTTGTGCCATCGATGGGATCGATAATCCAGGTGGGGGCATCCGTCAGTTCTGGATAGGTTCCAGCGTCTGCCAAAGCCTCTTCTCCTATTATTCTTGTTTCTGGAAATGCCCTGAGCAAACCCTCTGTGAGTATGGCTTCAATTTGCTTATCGTACACCGTAACCAAGTCATAGAAAGCGGACTTGACTTCATAATCAGTTTTCGGTTTTTGAAAACCCTCCAAGAACAGGCGTCCGCAATTCTTGACCAGTTCCAGGGACACCTGGTAGTATTCCCGGAGTTTTTTGTCGTTGATTTGGTAGCTCATTGCTCGACTATCGACTGATCAGCATGCGAACTTTGATTTTTTCAGCAAAACAATTGTGGAGTCATTTAGAAAAAGCTTTTTTTGGAAGCTTTTTAAAGATAAAATTGTATTCTGAGAATTCATTAACTTTATTTATTTTGATGCCCTGGAATATTACGCTTAAATCTCTGGCGATAACAATTTGTTTACAGCTGATTTACAAATGATAAATGTGGATACTGACTTTCCATACTGAGTTAGTAACTATCTTCACTTGAACGTGTACTCTGTAATCTGGCTGGCCTCTTCGATAAGACTAATCACGTTCTTGGCCAACTCCGGAGTGGAGGTGCACACGCAATCCGGTTTCATCACATCAAATTTAGATCCGCTGGCGTGACAAATAGTGCCACCGGCTTCAGTCAGGATGACGGCTCCAGCTGCTATGTCCCAGGGCTTCAGATCCTCAACATGATAGGCATCGCACTGACCAGTGGCTACATAGCAAAGGGTAAGGGCTGCACTTCCAAAGCACCTGGTTCCCGTAGCATTCGAGGCCATTTTGTACAGACGCTTCAAATTCTTATCCCTCACTGCAGCAACATGGATCATGGAGATTTCGTAGGCAATTACTGATTGGTTGATCTGGAAAGCGACATTTAGAGGAGGGAGTCGTTAAATGAGAATACTTATAAACAAATCACCTTTTTTCCCTATTAAACGGTTGGTGTTCTTTTGACAAACTTTTTTCAAACAAGGTGATGTAAGACTATAAATTTTCTTAAAGTTCGGTACTTAAATATTTAGTAGAACAAATTATTATAAACTATTTTATATAATAACTTAGCATAACAGAACAAATTCTTACAACTTAAATGTTTAACACATATCCAACAAGTTTTGGGATACCTTAAAAACTTTTTTGGTATATAAACTCATAAAGACAAAGAGCTATATCATCATCATAGTCGGCGGTGTTTTTTTGAGATAAGTTAAAAAAATATTGTTTTGGTTTATAAAATTTAATGCAAAATTTCCTGACTTTCTTGACTACACCATTAAGAAGTCTTTTAATCGTTAAAATTTTCGTATCGAAATGTCCATTTAGCCAATGTTTTTTTCCGTGCAGCGATAAACCTGTGTGCAGGCAAAATGACATGCACAGTTATTTGTTTGATTTCGTTTATCTCGTTTGTCGTTATGTCTTTTTTGCCTTGCCCCCCACAAATTATATAATATAAGCTCTCTCTTACCGTCGTCACTTTGGAAGTGTGAATCTGCTGGCCATTTAGGTAGGCTCCATGACCCTTGTAAGCGGAGAACAGCTCGTTGGCCGGCGGGTTGTAGATGATGCCCACGACTAGCTCCTTGTTGATGGCCAGGCCCACTGAAATGCAGCAGTGGGGGATGCGGTGGATAAAGTTGGTGGTGCCGTCAATGGGATCTATGATCCAGGTGGGCGCATCCGTCAGTTCGGCCTGTCGCTTCGATATCGCCGACTCCTCCTCGCCTATGATCTGGGAGTCGGGGAAGGCGGCCACCAGTCCCTCGGTGAGAATGTCTTCGATCTGCTTGTCATAGACAGTGACCAGGTCGAAGAAGTCAGCCTTCACCTTGAAGTCCGTCTTGGCCTTATGGTAGCCCTCCTGCATCAAAGGGCCGCACTTGAGGACCAGCTTCATGGCCACATCGTAGTACTCCTTGAGCTTGGACTCGCTGACCGGGAAACTCATCGCTACTGCTGCTGATTGCCGCACACTCGACTGAGCAACTAAACTATATAGACGCAAATCAGCTGGGGAATTAATGCGACGCGAAGAGGAGAGCTTTTCGAGGAAGCTTTCTGCTATGCAATAGAACTTTGGACACTTTGGAGAGCAGCGATAGAGTTGCTTGTTCGCGGGTGTGTTAATACAATGGCCGTCAGCATTATAGAAACACTCTTAAATTTATATTATAGCTGCCTTTTCATTAAAATCAAACAATAATAATAATACTAATAATATCACTATAAGTATTATACTTATCTAAAAAAATTCTATTGGCAACCGGCTTTTTGATAGGGGTTATTCTTTAAGAAAGACTTTTAACTACACTTAAAATGTCTTTCTTAGAAAATAATTTATGATCACGACGACAGCTTTGGCTTATGAATCATATCACGGTGATAAGAAACACGTATTTGGGTACTCCCTAGAAAATATTAATCAAGCACTTAGGTTGTCATCGCTAACATTTTATGAGTTTTTTAGAATACCTGCTAAAGAAATAAAACTAGGTTGGAACCCTAACTATTTTATGAAATAAAACTAGAAAAGCTAATCCCCACACAAACGTAAAACAACTGTACCAGATAACAAAAGATAATTTTATACAAATGTTGCAGGATGAGTTGCAGATTTAGTTGGTTTTAGTTATGTAAATAATATATGTGTGTGGTTTAATTATTAAGATTATTTGACGTATAGTAAATGTCAAGCAAATATGGATTAGAATTATATTGGTTGACCTAACATAACAGATCTAGCTTATAAAATTGTGTTTACACTTTGACATGCATATTCTTCTTTATCTGTGCCCCACTTAAATGAAATTCAGTTATATGATGAAATGTAGATTGTATTCTTTTTACAAGAGCTCTTTGAGGGTTAAGACTCACTCCCCCCCCACATGCTTCTCTTGATCGGCCTTCCGAATCAATTCCTCGATCGCTGCTCTCAGTGTCTCCGTTCCGGCGCAGATTAAGTCCGGTTTCATGATATCGAAGGGTCCACCATATGGATGAGTGACCACTCCACCAGCCTCACGGATGAGCAGGTAGCCAGCAGCACAGTCCCAAGGATACATGTCCTCAATGTGGAAGGCATCCAAGTTGCCAGCGGCTACCATGCAAAGGGAATCCACCACAGCAGAATAGGCAAGGAGTCTGGAATGGATTTACATTAAAAAAAAAAAGGATTACTGGGAGTTTATTCACATACCTCCTGGCATTGGATCCAACATGATAGATTCTCTTGATATGCTTGTTCCGGATCTTTGGAGCATGCAGCAAACAAACCTCATATGCCACATTGGCATCGTTGAGATGCTCACAGCTGCTCACCTGAATGGGTTTGCCATTGCAAAAGGCTCCCTGGCCCAATTTAGCGGTGTAGAGCTTCTTCTGTGCCGGATTATTCACCACTCCCAGAACAATCTGTTTCTTGATTGACAATCCAATAGAAACAGAGACGTGGGGGATTTGTTTGATAAAGTTAGAAGTGCCATCGACGGGATCTATGATCCAGGTGGGAGCATCCGTTAGCTCTTTGGTCACATTGTCGTTTTTGTGTGTATCCTCCTCTGCAATGAACTTGTGATCCGGATAGCTAGCCAATATCTTCTCCATGAGAAACTCCTCGATCTGGTTGTCATATGCGGTGACTACATTGTAAAACTCGCCGTCCTTTAGAGACACTGCCTTTCCAGCACTTTCATAGCCCTCGAGGAGAATTTCTCCAGCTCTTACCGCTAGCGGATAGATGAAGTTGTACAGCTCCTCGATCTGTGACTTGCTAGCTGCCATCTCATTTATCTTTGCTATCTTAACTGTATGTAATTGCGTTATATTCCGATTCTTCCGACGTCGCCTCCAGTAAACCAAGCACTGAGAGCAGTCACCAGTAGAACGGGTTTTTTCAGCCCAGTAACTTGGTTCAGTGACTGATATTCGCTAACTGAGATTCTGGGCGAGTCGGAGCTTTTTTAATTTTTTTGCACTTGGTGTTAGCTTTTATATGAAAAGGAATTTTCAGTACATTTAACTTTAGACATTAAAATAATTTAAATTTTTATGGCTATTTAAGATTCAACTATTAAAAATCGAATTCCTTTTGTTAATTAAAGTAAACTTGATTAATAGACACCTATAAATTACGAAAATATACCACCCAGTAAATTCAAATTATTAAGTTAAAACAATTTGATTTTCCATTCACCAAATAACATCCGTTTCTTCCTCTCTTTCAGGCTCCCACTCAACCCTGCATAGTGTCTCCTGGTGGACCTCCTGGCGGACCACCACCACCGGAGCGCTCTAGCCAGGAGAACCTGCACGCCCTGCAACGGGCCATTGACTCGATGGAGGAGAAGGGCCTGCAGGAGGACCCCCGGTACTCACAGCTGCTGGCCATGCGGGCCACCTCCAAGCATCAGCACCTCAACGGCAACCAGGTGAACCTGTTGCGCACGCAGATCACTGCCTATCGGCTGCTGGCGAGGAACAAGCCCATTTCCATGCAGATGCAGCAAGCGCTTCAGGCGGCCCAGCAGCAGCCGCCGCCAGGACCTCCAATTGGGCCACCTGGAGCACCTCCAGGAGCACCTCAGCATGTAGGTCAGCCGCCAGTACAGCCGCAACAGCAGCCCCAACCGCCACCGTCGGCAGGAACTCCTCCCCAGTGCTCCACTCCGCCTGCTAGCAATCCCTATGGGCCTCCAGTTCCAGGTCAGAAGATGCAGGTGGCTCCTCCGCCGCCTCACATGCAGCAGGGACAGCCGTTGCCACCACAGCCTCCGCAGGGGGGTGGACCGCCGGCCATCCAGCAGCAACAGCCGCCGCAACAGCAGCAACAACAGCCGCAGCTACCGCCTCCGGAGCAACTGCAGCATCAACTGCCCAACGGAGGGAAGCCGCTGAGCATGGGACCCGCAGGAGGGCAGCCACTGATCCCACCCTCACCCATGCAGCCGCAAGTGAGGGGATCCCTGCCAGGAATGCCTCCCGGTAGTCAAGTTCCACAGCCAGGCGGAGGTCCTCCCCGGCAAGTGCCACCTGCTGGCATGCCCATGCCCAAGCCCAATCGGATTACAACGGTGGCCAAGCCAGTGGGCCTGGATCCCATCACGTTGCTGCAGGAGAGGGAGAATCGAATAGCTGCCAGAATATCGCTACGCATGCAGGAGCTGCAGCGTCTTCCGGCCACCATGTCCGAGGATCTGCGTCTTCAGGCGGCCATTGAGTTGAGGGCCCTAAGGGTCCTCAATTTCCAGCGTCAACTCCGCATGGAGTTCGTGCAGTGCACCCGCAGGGACACCACCCTGGAGACTGCGCTGAACATCAAGTTCTACAAGCGAACCAAGCGACAAGGTCTCAGGGAGGCGCGTGCCACCGAGAAGCTGGAAAAGCAGCAGAAGCTGGAGGCTGAGCGCAAGCGCAGGCAGAAGCACCTGGAGTTCTTGGCTGCTGTGCTACAGCACGGCAAGGATCTAAGGGAGTTCCACAGGAATAACAAGGTAGGTGGCAGCGAAAGTTATAATATGAATCGGTAAACTCAATTTACCTAGATCAGATTTTTTTTAATGTCTTACACATTTCTTTAGGAAATAATTTCTAAAATCAAGATTTTTGCAATAATATGTATTTCGACTAGTAGTATTTGAGCTGAGTATTTTACTAATATATATATTTTACCTTCACCAGGCCCAGCTTGCCAGGATGAACAAGGCAGTGATGAATCACCACGCGAATGCAGAGCGCGAGCAGAAGAAGGAGCAGGAGCGCATCGAGAAGGAGCGTATGCGTCGCCTGATGGCCGAGGATGAGGAGGGTTACCGCAAGCTGATCGATCAAAAGAAGGACAAGCGCCTGGCCTTCCTGCTGTCGCAGACGGACGAGTACATAAGCAACCTCACGCAGATGGTTAAGCAGCACAAGGACGACCAGATGAAGAAGAAGGAGGAGGAGGGCAAGCGGCTATTGCTGTTTAAGAAGGAGTTGCTAATGAGCGGCGAGTACATCGGCATCGACGAGGGCAGCATTGTGGCCGACATGCGTGTCCATGTGGTGGAGCAGTGCACGGGCAAGAAACTGACCGGAGACGATGCTCCCATGCTAAAGCACCTGCACCGCTGGTTAAACATGCATCCCGGCTGGGATTGGATTGACGACGAGGAGGACAGCAACGAGGACCACAAACCCAAGGTGGAGGAGCAGCCAATGGCTACCGAAGATGTCACCGACAAGGCGAGACCGGCGGGCAGCGACGAAGAAGCCAAGGATATGATCACCACCAAGGTGGAGGACGATGAGTACAAGACAGAGGAGCAGACCTACTACAGCATCGCTCACACCATACACGAAAAGGTTATCGAGCAGGCCAGCATTATGGTGAATGGCCAGCTCAAGGAGTACCAGATTAAGGGCCTGGAGTGGTTGGTTTCGCTCTACAATAACAATCTGAACGGCATCCTGGCCGATGAAATGGGTTTGGGTAAGACCATTCAGACCATTTCGCTGGTCACCTACTTAATGGACCGCAAAAAGGTTATGGGTCCGTTCTTGATCATTGTCCCACTTTCGACCTTGCCCAATTGGGTGTTGGAATTCGAGAAGTGGGCGCCTGCAGTGGGCGTAGTCAGCTACAAGGGCAGTCCGCAGGGCAGGAGATTGCTGCAGAATCAAATGAGAGCCACTAAGTTCAATGTGCTGCTGACCACCTACGAGTACGTAATCAAGGATAAAGCGGTGCTGGCCAAGATCCAGTGGAAGTACATGATCATCGACGAGGGTCATCGCATGAAAAATCACCACTGCAAGCTAACCCAGGTGCTGAACACCCACTACATTGCTCCCTACCGGTTACTGCTCACGGGCACACCTCTGCAAAACAAACTGCCGGAGCTGTGGGCGCTGCTTAACTTCCTGCTGCCCTCGATCTTCAAGTCCTGCTCCACCTTCGAGCAGTGGTTCAATGCTCCGTTCGCCACCACCGGCGAGAAGGTCGAGCTGAACGAGGAAGAGACCATCCTCATCATTCGTCGTTTGCACAAGGTGCTGCGTCCCTTCCTGCTGCGTCGTTTGAAAAAGGAGGTGGAGCACCAGCTGCCCGACAAGGTGGAGTACATCATCAAGTGTGACATGTCCGCACTGCAGCGGGTGCTCTACAAGCACATGCAGAGCAAGGGCGTCCTGCTCACCGACGGCTCCGAGAAGGGCAAGCACGGCAAGGGTGGCGCCAAGGCGCTCATGAACACGATCGTCCAGCTGCGCAAGCTGTGCAACCATCCCTTCATGTTCCAGCACATCGAGGAGAAGTATTGCGACCACACTGGTGGCCACGGAGTCGTGTCCGGTAAGTTTCCTATTTAATAAGCTTTTTTTAATTTACATAATATAAAACGAAAACCTAATTATTCCACTTTTCCCTTATAGGACCTGATCTGTATCGCGTCTCTGGAAAATTCGAGCTGCTCGATCGCATCCTGCCCAAGCTGAAGGCCACCAACCATCGAGTGCTGCTCTTCTGTCAGATGACCCAGTGCATGACCATCATCGAGGACTACCTCGGCTGGCGGCAGTTCGGCTATTTGCGACTGGACGGCACAACCAAGGCCGAGGATCGTGGCGAGCTGCTGCGCAAGTTCAACGCCAAGGGCTCGGACGTCTTTGTCTTTCTGCTCTCCACCCGTGCCGGTGGCTTAGGTCTCAATCTGCAGACAGCGGACACTGTGGTGATCTTCGACTCCGATTGGAATCCCCATCAGGATCTGCAAGCACAGGATCGTGCCCATCGTATCGGCCAGCGAAACGAGGTGCGCGTCCTTCGCCTAATGACTGTCAACTCCGTGGAGGAGCGCATCCTGGCTGCGGCCAGATACAAGCTAAACATGGACGAGAAGGTCATCCAGGCCGGCATGTTCGATCAAAAGTCAACTGGCAGCGAGCGGCAGCAGTTCCTCCAGACGATTTTGCATCAGGACGACAACGAGGAGGAGGAGGAAAACGAGGTGCCTGACGATGAGATGATTAACATGATGATTGCCCGCAGCGAGGAGGAGATCGAGATCTTCAAGCGCATGGACGTGGAGCGTAAGAAGGAGGACGACGAGATCCATCCCGGCAGGGATCGTCTGATTGATGAGTCTGAGTTACCCGACTGGTTGACCAAGGACGACGACGAGGTAGAACGTTTCCACTATCAGTACGATGAGGACACCATTCTGGGTAAGTTCTAATTATATAAATATCACATAAAGATAATATTGGCTATTAAGCACTTCGGTTTTGATTTCTAACGTGTGATAATTGTTTAGTGGGTATTAGAAATTGTTAAAAGAACAGTTTTGTGTATTTTAGCCGTCGTTTTAATCTTTTTTTTACAAATTGAATGCAATTTGCTTTAAAACATTTAATTTAAATAAACAATTAATAAATGTTTGCCTTTAATTTATGGTTCAACTATTTTGTTCAAGGTCGAGGTTCCCGGCAGCGAAAGGAGGTGGACTATACGGACAGCTTGACAGAGAAGGAGTGGCTTAAAGCCATCGACGATGGCGCTGAGTTCGACGAGGAAGAGGAGGAGGACGACTCCAAGCGGAAACGACGCAAACGCAAGAATCGGAAGGAGGAGTCGGACGATGATTCAATGATCCTGAAGCGGCGAAGACGCCAGAACCTTGACAAGCGCTCCAAGAAGCAGATGCACAAGATAATGAGCGCGGTGATCAAGCACAACCAAGACGGACGCACCCTGTCTGAGCCCTTTATGAAGCTGCCCTCGCGCCAGCGGTTGCCCGACTACTACGAGATCATCAAGCGGCCGGTGGACATTAAAAAGATTCTGCAGCGCATCGAGGACTGCAAGTATGCCGATCTCAATGAGCTGGAGAAGGACTTTATGCAGCTGTGCCAGAACGCACAGATCTACAACGAAGAGGCCTCACTGATCTATCTGGATTCAATTGCCTTGCAGAAGATATTCGTTGGGGCTAGGCAACGGGTAACAGCTGCAGCGGATGCAGCCGCAGTTGCAGCCGGAGAAAATACAGGCGAAGCGCACGGAAATGGCGGAGGCTCGGATAACTCTGACAACGACGACGATGATGGCGGAGACGATGGCTCCGACGACGAGGAGATCGCTACCACTTCCGCGGCCGCTGTCAAAATGAAGCTCAAACTCAACAAATCTCTGGCCAGTGCCCCGGCCACGCCCACGCAACCATCGTCGAATGTGAGCAGCGGTGCGGCCACCACATCCAAGAAACAAACGCGTCGCAAGCGGTCGCAGAAGAAGTACACCATTTCGGACGACGACGACGATGACATGGACTAGCTACCGTTGGGCGTGGTCTTCAAGCGCGGATCGTCGGATGTCGAAGGCATTGGCAATTGATTTTTAGTTAGTCTAAGTTAAAACACTTTCGTGGAAGATGCTTACCGGAACCCTAACGAAAGGGTTTCCTTAACCATCTGGCCTCCCTAAGAAGTTATCACTTCAAGCTATCCATCTTTACTAGTAGTAGGTTCCCGTTTAAGTTTCCGTTTTAATGATTTGCGCACACAGAACTACTTTCTCACAACTTTATCGATTGTATTTAAAATTACATGCTTTAAAATAAATGCATACTAAACATACACATAATGAATTTTTATATCGGAAATATACAAGTGTAATAATTCGTAATCAGAAGCATTTCCTGGTCACCTAGAACCAGACAAATTGAAAGAGTAGAAGAATCAACACATCAGCCATTCACAAGCAATTGATCGGCCTGTTCATCCCTTTGAGAACTCTTGACCAGAACTCGGCATTGGTCATAGAGCCGATTAAAACCCTTCGGAAGAATATTAAAAAGCAGATTGTAGGTGAAGTTGATTGCATTTAGTTATAAACCTATTTTGTTTTTCTTGCAGGCCTGCAAACCTTAACCTCTGAATGATTAAGACAGTCCACTATCTTGTTTGTAATAAAAATTGTTTACTTATTTTGACGTGGGATTCTAAGATAGGATTTTTTTTATGGTCTAACTGATTGCTGACAAGAAATGGGAAATTACGATATAAATGTAAAAAGAAACGATAATAAGCTTCTGCCACCTAAACAAATTAAAAGTCTCAAAAACAAGCCAATATTATAAAAAAAGGCTTAATTACAGTTCTTATTTCATGTATAAGTAACGGTTACAGGTTAGGTTTTTTTCGTTTCTATTTATTTTAATTTCCGATAGGGATTCAAAATTAAATATATTCAGGAGGCTTAAAATAAAGGACATCCAACGTTGATTTTACAATTCTACTTAATACATTTATAATTACAATATGTCAAATAAATGCATACTTAATTAGTAAGATATGGCGTCTAAGAGCTACAGCAGGAAGTGGAAGTACTCGTCGCACATCTCGTGGACGGAAGAGGTGTGATCCTCGTCGCCGCTTTCACTGCGTCGCAACGTGATCTTGTGGGCATTGGCGTACAAGTCGTCCTCATCGTCACTTTCTGTAATTAAAAATTTTTATATGAGTGATCGAGTGGGTAGCAAAATAATAGTGCAAGTGACTCAGTGCATCGAACGTGATCTCACCTCGGTACTTTTGCTTGCGTCCCAACCTAAGTTTTGAACTAGAGAGCACCGCCTCATCGCCCAGATCTAGTTCGTTTTCGCGGGAGGTTCGCGAGTAACGAACTGGGGGCGTTAGAAACCAATAAGATTGCAAAATGCTCTTGAGTCCCGGCATTTGCCGGAGCTCGGCGAGCTTGAGCGGCTGCTTGGACAAAGCTTGAAAGGATCGCAGCTGCAGTGTCACCGGCTGGGACGTGCAGTTAATTAGCCTTATCACAGACTTGGCCGCCGTGGAGCACACCATGGGATATATGTTGACTTCCGGATCCGTGGGCACATTCGTGTAGGCCACTCCCAAGGACCTTCGGTTCAGATAGAACTCCAGGTGGCCGCGCGACCGATCCAAACAGACACCAATCAGGCATCCCTGGGAAAACTTCTGGCCGTAGGGCCGCTGCTCCCCGTAGTGCTGAACCTTTCCTGAGTACGAGAGGCCCCAGGACTGGGCATTGGTGCCCAGAGCCGAGACAAAGTGGAACTTGAACTGCCCTAGATTAACGCTCTCAGTGCCGATGCCAAACATCTAGGTGGAGAAATGGAAAGCAGATTGTAAAGAACACGTTGTTTACATTGAACTTTTGCCGCCTTATCAGCTAGTTGGGCTGTCTAAAGAAAATTCCTTTTCCCGCTACGTCTCTTATCTTATCGCTTCCTTGTAATCTGTAATCCGTACAATGAGTACACCAGATGTTCTATTATTAGGAAGCGACTTTGACTGACATTCATTTCTGCGAGCAGCCCAACCAGTTGCTAAGCCGTTCTGATAACCCAAGCCTACGCACTCACCACATCTGTGCCGGCCAGCGTTGTCAAGACGCGCATCTCCCAGAAGTGCACCATGCCTGACTTCAAAGCCCGATCCCCCCTCACAATCGCTGTGCCCTGGCTGTAGGTGGGATGGAAGGTGATGTCCTTGTCGGTCACTAAGGCATCCGATTCATCCGCGGCGTGCCATTTCCAGGGATTCACATTTCCGGGCTCATCCTCGCCGCAACGACACTTGACCAAATCCGGTATGCGACCCTTGTGGTTAGTGACCTCAATGGAGTTGGGAAAAGGGCAATCGCAGAAGACGGGATTACAGGCGTCCTGGTGCAGGGGCAGCAGCATGTTGACACTTATTCTCTTGGTGATCTCCGTTTCCAAATGGTCTAATGGCTTTTGACAGTCGTGTGCAACGATCTCGAGCTGTCGACGGACGGTAAATGATTCCAGTTAAACCAGCTGCAGGTTTATATGGAAGCTCATGACCGCGGATCTGATCTGAACAATAAACAAAAACAATGCTGTAAAAAACAATGTAAAGCCAGCGTCGCTGCTGGCGTCTAAATTAGTAAGACCAGATGGAATATTTCAATCAGGGAAATTTAACTGAAAAATACTTTTATGATATTATAGAAATTAATTATTTTGATTAATAAAAACTAAGATCTTTTCTGCTTATTTCGATTTCAGCTTTTGAAGGAAGATGTTTAGGTTGAAAGTACACAAACTCATTAAAAATAATTGTTATAAAAATACTAACTGCTTGTGTGGGAATGTCACTTTTGTGTGACTGCCTGAAATGCAACTCTGTGTGGTGGCGACCACAAACAGCGGCTTTTCACTAAGATTTTATTGGAAAATCTATTAAAATAGGTTAAATTAAGTATTAAATACCTTTGCAAACGACTCAACCGACATGGCGGATGCCGCAGCACGTCAGCTGCAGTACGAGTACAAAGCGGTAAGTTCGGAAAAGCGACCGGAAAATACTTTCCCCTCTCCCCATGCGGCGTCTGCGCAAATTTCACTAACATGTTAAATGTGTTTTAATCTTTCAGAACTCCAATCTTGTGCTGCAAGCCGATGTCCGACTGATCGAACGGCCGCGACGCGATGAGGCCACCGGTGAAGTATGCTCCCTGGTGGGGAAGCTTGATGGCACCCGGATGGGCGATCGCTACCAGCGGACCAAGCCGGAAAAAACCGAGGAGCGCAAGGTGAAGCGGCAAAAGCGAGACGAAGCCCAGTACGACTTTGAGCGGATGAAGGGCGCCACGCTGCTCTCCGAGGGCATCGACGAGATGGTCGGCATTGTCTACAGACCTAAGACCCAGGAAACTCGCCAGACCTACGAGGTGCTGCTCAGTTTCATCCAGGAAGCACTCGGGGACCAGCCCAGGGACATCCTGTGCGGTGCCGCCGACGAGATTCTGGCTGTGCTGAAGAACGATCGTCTGAAGGACAGGGAACGGAAGAGGGATGTGGACAGCTTGCTGGGCGCTGTAACCGATGAGCGCTTCGCTTTGCTCGTTAACCTGGGTAAGAAGATCACAGACTTTGGCAGCGATGCTGTGAACGCTTTGACTGCTGCTCCCAACAACGAGGAGCAGATTGATGAAACCTACGGCATCAATGTCCAGTTCGAGGAATCCGAGGAGGAGAGCGATAATGACATGTACGGCGAAATACGCGACGATGAAGGCCAGGATGAGGGTGAGGAGGCGCGCATTGATCACACCCTGCATGCTGAGAATGTGAGTAGCGTAACTAATCTTGGGATTCCCCCCAATAACATATATTTCCGCCCACAGCTAGCCAACGAGGAAGCTGCTAATAATGTTAAGAAGGAGCGCTCTTTGCATCCTTTGGACATAGATGCGTATTGGCTGCAGCGCTGCTTAAGCAAGTTCTACAAGGATGCCATGGTGTCGCAGAGCAAGGCTGCCGATGTGCTTAAGATCCTCAAGGATGCCGCAGACGATCGCGACTGCGAGAACCAGTTGGTGCTCCTGCTGGGCTACGATTGCTTTGATTTCATAAAGCAGCTGAAGCTCAACCGCCAGATGGTCCTGTACTGCACTATGTTGGCTTCGGCTCAAACGGACAGCGAGCGGCAAAGGATTCGGGAGAAGATGCGCGGCAACTCTGCGCTGGCTAAGATCCTCAGGCAATTGGACACAGGAAAGTCCGAGGAGCAGGAGGAGGGCGAGGCGCGGGGCAGCAAGCGCGGCAAGGGCGATGCCGAGGATGGAGGTGCAGCGGCTGCAGGTCAGGTGGCAGGTGTGCGCCAGCTGCTTGAGTTGGATGAGATGGCTTTCACTCAAGGATCCCACTTCATGGCAAACAAGCGCTGTCAGCTGCCCGATGGTTCCTACAGAAAACAGCGCAAGGGATACGAAGAGGTCCACGTGCCTGCCCTGAAACCAGTACCCTTCGATTCCACCGAGGAGTTGCAGCCGGTGGACAAGCTCCCAAAATACGTCCAGCCTGTTTTTGAGGGTTTCAAGACCCTCAATCGCATCCAAAGTCGTTTGTACAAAGCCGCTTTAGACAGCGATGAGAATATGCTGCTGTGTGCTCCCACTGGTGCGGGTAAAACCAACGTGGCCCTGCTTACTATGATGCGGGAGATTGGCAAGCACATCAATGAAGATGGCACCATTAATTCGCAAGACTTTAAGATCATTTATGTGGCTCCCATGAAGTCGCTCGTGCAGGAAATGGTTGGTAACTTCGGACGACGCCTTGCATGCTACAATCTGACTGTCTCTGAGTTGACTGGAGATCACCAGCTGACCAGGGAGCAGATCGCTGCCACCCAGGTCATTGTGTGCACACCGGAAAAGTGGGATATCATTACCCGCAAGGGCGGAGAACGCACCTTTGTGAGCCTAGTGCGATTGGTAATCATCGATGAGATCCATCTGCTCCATGATGAGCGTGGTCCGGTGCTAGAGGCCCTGGTGGCACGTACCATTAGGAATATTGAGACCACACAGGAGGAAGTGCGACTGGTGGGATTATCTGCTACACTGCCGAATTACCAGGATGTAGCCACCTTTTTACGAGTTAAGCCCGACAAGGGACTCTTTTACTTTGACAATAGCTACCGACCGGTGTCCCTGGAGCAGCAGTATATCGGCGTGACAGAGAAAAAAGCGTTGAAGCGCTTCCAGGTGATGAATGAGATTGTCTACGAAAAAACCATGGAACATGCTGGACGCAATCAGGTGCTGGTCTTCGTACACTCGCGCAAGGAGACTGGAAAAACCGCCAGAGCTGTGAGGGACATGTGCCTGGAGCAAGATACCCTTGGTAGCTTCCTCAGGGAAGGTTCTGCCAGCATGGAAGTACTGCGCACTGAAGCAGAGCAAGTGAAGAACACAGAGCTGAAGGAGCTTCTGCCCTACGGATTTGCCATCCATCACGCTGGAATGACCCGTGTCGATCGTACACTGGTGGAGGATCTTTTCGCGGATCGACACATCCAGGTTCTGGTGTCCACCGCCACACTGGCCTGGGGTGTGAATCTCCCAGCCCACACGGTAATCATCAAGGGAACGCAGGTCTACAATCCGGAAAAGGGACGCTGGGTGGAGCTGAGTGCGTTGGATGTCCTGCAGATGTTGGGTCGTGCTGGAAGGCCGCAGTATGATACCAAGGGTGAGGGTATCCTCATAACCAATCACAGCGAGCTGCAGTTCTATCTCTCCCTGCTCAACCAGCAGTTGCCTATTGAGTCGCAATTCATATCTAAGCTCCCTGACATGCTGAATGCGGAGATTGTGCTCGGAACTGTCCAACATCTCCAAGATGCAGTTAACTGGTTGGGCTACACCTATCTATATATCAGAATGCTGAGGAACCCCACACTCTACGGGGTTTCCCATGATGCCATAAAGGCAGATCCTTTGCTGGAGCAGCATCGGGCGGATCTCTTACACACCGCAGCCTGCTGTCTAGAGCGAAGTGGTCTTGTGAAGTATGATCGCAAGACGGGTCACTTCCAGGTGACCGATCTGGGTCGTATTGCCTCTCATTACTACCTGACCCACGAAACCATGTTGACTTACAACCAGCTGCTGAAGCAAACTCTTAGCGAGATTGAACTCTTCCGCGTCTTCTCTTTGTCCTCGGAATTCCGACACATCTCTGTCAGGGAGGAGGAGAAGCTGGAGCTGCAGAAGCTAATGGAACGTGTACCCATTCCCATAAAGGAGTCGATTGATGAGCATAGCGCCAAGGTGAATGTTTTGCTGCAGGCCTATATCTCTCAACTGAAGCTGGAGGGCTTCGCCTTGATGTCTGACATGGTGTTTATCACTCAATCCGCAGCCCGTTTGATGAGGGCCATTTTTGAGATTGTCCTGACCCGCGGATGGGCTCAATTGGCGGACAAAACGTTGACTCTGTGCAAGATGATCGATCGGAGGATGTGGCAATCGATGACTCCACTTAGACAGTTCAAGAAGATGCCCGATGAGATCGCCAAGAAGCTGGAGAAAAAGCACTTCCCATGGGGAAGGCTTTATGACTTGGAGCCCCACGAACTCGGTGAGCTGATCAGGGTGCCCAAGCTAGGAAAAACCATCCACAAATTTGTGCACCAGTTCCCCAAGCTGGAGCTATCCACGCACATTCAACCTATAACAAGGGGAACCCTAAGAGTGGAGCTTACCATCACCCCTGATTTCCAATGGGACGAGAAGGTTCATGGCCAGTCTGAAGGTTTTTGGGTGTTGATTGAAGATGTGGATTCTGAGCTTATTCTTCATCACGAGTTCTTCCTCCTGAAGCAGAAGTACTCCCAGGATGAGCACCAGCTAAAGTTCTTTGTGCCTGTTTTTGAGCCACTGCCGCCGCAGTACTTCCTTCGGATTGTCTCGGATCGCTGGATAGGAGCAGAGACGCAGTTGCCTGTCTCCTTTCGACACTTGATTCTGCCCGAGAAGAATATGCCGCCTACGGAGCTGCTGGATTTGCAACCGCTGCCTATCAGTGCTCTCAGGCAGCCCAAGTTTGAAGCGTTTTACTCCCAGCGCTTCCCACAATTCAATCCCATCCAGACGCAGGTCTTCAATGCTGTGTACAATAGCGATGAGAACGTTTTTGTGGGAGCTCCAACTGGATCCGGGAAGATGACCATTGCAGAGTTCGCCATCATGCGTTTGTTCACCACTCAATCGGATGCCCGATGCGTCTATTTGGTTTCGCAAGAGGCTCTGGCCGATCTAGTCTTTGCGGATTGGCACGGAAAGTTTGGTTCACTAGACATAAAAGTGGTCAAGCTGACTGGCGAAACTGGCACTGATTTAAAGCTGATAGCCAAGGGACAGCTGGTTATCACCACTGCAGATAAGTGGGATGTACTCTCGCGCAGATGGAAGCAGAGGAAGAACGTGCAACTGGTGAACCTGTTCATTGTGGACGAACTGCAATTGGTGGGCGGAGAGGATGGTCCCGTGCTGGAGATTGTGTGCTCTAGGATGCGGTACATCAGCTCGCAGATCGAGAAGCAGATCAGGATAGTGGCTTTGTCAGCCTCACTGACCGATGCCAGGGATGTGGCTCAATGGCTGGGTTGTAATCCTAATGCCACCTTTAACTTCCATCCAAGTGTCCGTCCTATTCCGCTAGAGCTGCACATCCAAGGGTTTAATGTTACCCACAATGCCACCAGGATTGCCACGATGTCTAAGCCGGTTTACAATGCCATTCTCAAGTACAGTGCCCACAAGCCAGTGATTGTATTTGTTTCGTCTAGAAAGCAGGCCAGGCTCACGGCTATTGATGTTCTGACCTATGCTGCTTCGGATTTGCAGCCGAATCGATTCTTCCACGCCGAGGAGGAGGACATCAAGCCGTTCCTGGAGCGAATGACGGATAAAACATTAAAGGAGACCCTAGCTCAAGGAGTTGCCTATCTCCATGAGGGCTTGTCCTCCTCTGATCATCGCCTGGTAGAACAGCTCTTTGACTCCGGAGCGGTGCAAGTGGCTGTTGTGTCCAGGGATCTCTGCTGGGGCATGAGCATCTCCGCTCACTTGGTCATCATCATGGACACGCAGTTCTACAACGGAAAGAACCATTCGTATGAAGATTATCCCATCACCGATGTGCTGCAGATGATTGGACGAGCCAATCGACCCAACGAGGATGCAGATGCCAAGTGTGTGCTGATGTGCCAGAGCAGCAAGAAGGACTTCTTCAAAAAGTTCATTAACGAGCCGCTACCCATCGAAAGTCATTTGGATCACCGAATGCACGATCACTTCAACGCGGAGGTGGTGACCAAGACGATTGAGAACAAACAGGATGCCGTGGACTACCTCACCTGGACGTTCCTTTACCGAAGATTGACCCAAAACCCTAACTACTACAATTTGCAGGGCGTCACGCATCGCCATCTGTCAGATCATCTTTCGGAACTGGTGGAGAACACTCTCAGCGATTTGGAGCAGTCAAAGTGCATCAGCGTGGAGGACGACATGGACACCCTGCCACTCAATCTGGGCATGATTGCGGCTTACTATTACATCAACTATACAACAATTGGTAAGGGGAAAAATAGTTTCTTTCAAGCATTTGTTTGAAGAAGGGGCTAATTGATTTTGGGTAAAATAACGTGTATCTACATATTTATATTAGTTCTTAGTTTTTAAATCATAAGAAAACAAAACATTTTATCATTAAATTTTTACTTGAATATTTCAGAACTCTTCAGTTTGTCGCTGAACAGCAAAACAAAAGTGCGTGGTCTGCTGGAGATTATTTCATCGGCAGCGGAGTACGAAGATGTGGTGGTTAGGCACCATGAGGAACAGGTTCTGCGCACTCTTTCCCAGAGATTGCCCAACAAGCTCACAGGACCGAACGAAACGGCTCCAAAGTAAGCTAAGCCATACAGCATTTTTACAGAAAAATCATAGCTAATCTCTTTTCAGGTTTAACGACCCGCACATTAAGACCAATTTGCTGCTCCAGGCTCATCTTTCGCGTTTGCAGTTGGGACCAGAACTTCAGGGCGATACGGAACAGATACTGAGCAAGGCCATCCGTCTCATCCAGGCCTGTGTCGATGTGCTTAGCTCGAATGGCTGGCTCTCGCCGGCTGTGGCTGCCATGGAGCTTGCAGCGATGGTCACGCAGGCCATGTGGAGCAAGGATTCGTATTTGAAACAGTTGCCACACTTCAGCCCCGAAATTGTCAAGCGGTGCACAGAAAAGGTGAGAATATAAAAGCAATTCATATTTCAATTCACTTTATCTGCTTTCTCTTTATTATTTAAGAAAATCGAAACCGTTTTTGACATCATGGAACTGGAGGATGAAGATCGCACCCGCCTGCTACAGCTCTCCGATCTACAAATGGCCGATGTGGCCCGTTTCTGTAACCGGTATCCCAATATTGAGCTTAACTACGAGGTTGTGGACAAAGATCGCATCAATTCGGGATCAACCGTCAATGTGGTGGTTCAACTGGAGCGAGAAGACGAGGTCACCGGTCCAGTCATCGCGCCTTTCTTCCCGCAGAAACGTGAGGAAGGTTGGTGGGTCGTAATCGGTGATCCCAAAACCAATTCCCTGCTCTCTATCAAACGACTCACGCTGCAGCAGAAGGCAAAGGTCAAGCTGGACTTTGTGGCCCCAAGTCCGGGCAAACACGACTACACTCTGTACTACATGAGCGATTCGTACTTGGGTTGCGATCAGGAGTACGCGTTCTCCATTGAAGTGGGCGACTTTCAATCGGAAAGCGAGAGCGAGTCCGATTAGTTAGGAAACATGAGATGGGAATAGTCCCGCAAATAAAGATCAACCATTTTACAATGTTATCCCACGATTGTAGTAATAGTTTTACAAAAAATTTCGATCTTTTATTTTAGTAGGAAAAACTGGTTTTAGCAACAGTCGTTTGATAACTATTTTGTTATTTTTAACTAACATACAAAAAAAATTACCAAAAAAAAAAATTTGTAAAAGATAAGATAATTATCATTTTAAAATACTGGTACTACATGTTTCATGTAGAAAGAAATTAACTAAAGAATAATGGAGTTCAACCAGCAATATAATTAAATAATTCTTACCTTCTTCCTTTCAACTATCCCAAATAATCTTTGATTCAATCATAAATATTTATTTGCATATTTTACACATTTGCACATAAGATTGCCTGCCAATGGATAACATTGGAAGTATTGTCACTGTAGGATGCAATTTGCTCTTAACGGCTCACGGAAACTGCCGAACCATGGCTGCTGCCCCTGTTGGCTCCTCCATTGGCGAAACTGTTCGTGGAGCTGAAGTTGATGGTCTGCCCGTTGGGCAGTTTGTACACCTGACTTAGCGAGGCTCCTGCCGCATTATTGGATCCAAAGGGACTGATGTTCTGCGACTGAGTAGCCGTGCTGGCGGATGAGGCACCAAACGATCCATTGGCAGTCTGTGACTGGAAGCCCTGCGCCTGACCACTGGCTGCAGAGGAGCCGGAGTTGGGTCCGTTGTTGTAGTTGCTGTGAGCAGCTCCATTGGACGCAGCCTGCTCCTGGTTGTAGCCACTTGGTCCGAGTGGTCCCAAAGCATTTAACTCGACGTTGGCATTGGCATTGCCGCCATCGGGACCTGCTCCAACGTCAACGCCTGCCTTGGTTCCTCCAACTCCGGCCGATGTGCCTGCCTGGACATTTCCACCGAATCCTTGATTACCACCGAATCCTTGATTTCCGCCGAATCCCTGATTCCCACCGAAACCATTTCCGAATCCGGGATTTCCAGCATATTGACCCCCGAACCCGCGACTTCCCCGACCAAACTGACGCTTCACACGCTTGTGAGTGGCATATATTCCCGATCCTTGATCTAGAGCCGAACGCACTCGTCGCACCTGCGGGTTGGACTTTGGCTTGATGTACAAGGCGGATTCCACCACTACTTCCTCAATTGTGGCTCCTTTGGAGGCTGAAAAATAAATTTAAATACATTTTTTGCAAATAATATAAATTATTTTTTAAAAAAGATTATGCCTTAAATTATATCAAAATATTATGTTTATAATTTTTAAACTTGAGAAAATAATTTTTTTTGTCACTTTGAATGCGATTTTATAGGTATAAGAAAAAATTTGGAAGTTGTGAAAAAGCTTGATGAAATTAAACATATATGTACATTGTACATATAACCAATCTTTGAATACATACATATAACAAAATCATTGAAAAGCCAAAGAAAAAAATATATTTGTTTTTTTTAGGAGGAATTTAAAGCTCAAAAAAATTATTTACAGGGGTGATTTGTCAAATCTTTATAGGAGAGAGATTAAAAAGTGATTTTTAGTCAATATTTATTAGTAATTTCGATGATGTTTTAGTAAAGACCCGAACATACGATAATCTTCCTCTCCAGTCTGAACCTGCTTCTCGTTGCGCTGCCGCAGTTGGGGAAACGCTGAAACAGCTCCCAGACATATGAGGGCCACAATTAGCACCGAAGTTGACAGATTCATTTTGAATACTTCGATTTGCTCTCTTCTGGGAATCGCTGCTGGACACGTCCGCTAGCTAGGCTGCTTCACGGACAACTGATGGGTGTATGTCGGCCTTTCCGATCAACTCTCACTTTTCAATCACCACGGGGGCGTCCCCTTTGTCCGATGGCGCTAATTGCTTCTATCAATATTCAAGATGTTTTGGCTAATATGAAAAAAATATGAAAAAAAACTGGCTTGTATAATCAAACGATTTTTGGCACATGTAACAGATGCAAACATTAAATATTGTTGTATTGTGTAGAGAAAAAAAACAAAACGGGTGTAGAAAAGCCGAAACCGGTTAACGTCTAAAGCTCGTGGAGGAACTAGTTTGGTTTTCTTTTGTTTATTTTTTAGCCCCGCGTTGTCTGGTTTTTGTTGCGCTTTTGATTTCCTTTTCGGGAAACAGATGTTGCTCAGAACTTTTACGGGTCTGAAGAGCGGAGGCGGAGAGATTTCATCGATGTGTTGGTGTTTGGGACTGGGGGCATCCCAGTGAACTTTTGTCTGAAATTTATAAACGCTGCTGACTGTGTACCCTGCCAGCTGATAAAAAGGCCCATTATTTCAATTGGAATACAAATTTTATTACATTCCGTAATCTACAACTTACGACATAATTTTGTGAAAAATGTGTAATGTATTTGTCTTTTATACCTTGACACAGAACCTTTCCGATTTTCATTATTGTATACTCGAAAATATAAAAATTCTTGTAGATGTTAGGGTGTTCCGAATAAAGTATAGGTGGGGCGAAAAAGACTTTCCAGTTTGTTTCATGAACTGTAATCTTTTGCTGGCAGAGGAAAAGTTTTTAGCATTGATACAAATATTTAAAAATGTGTAATTTTCTGTTTGTCAAAACACATGTTAATAAAGTTAAAAACAAATCCGGACAGTGTGAAATTTTTAAATTAAATTTAATAAATTAAATTAAATTCAAAACAACCTTGTCGTTGCGGAACATCCTTTTTAAACATGCGAACCCAAAGCCTTTAAAGCAAAATTGCTGAAAACATTACATTCAATTATTATCACCTCGATTTCGCCTTAGCAACTTCCCTCATTATAAAATGGTTGTCACTTAAAGATTTAAACTTTTGTGGTATACATAATTCGAACAAACTTTTTATTACTTGTTTCACATATAATCTAAAAGTATTGACCATTTTTTCAGAACTTTAAGTAGGGTGCGCAATAGAAATTGAAACACGAATTAAGACACTCACAGCTTCCTTTCATCAAAATGAGGATGAAGTGGGACGATAACAAAGGGATACTTGTTGAGATCGCTTAATCAAAAAGTTGATATTGGGTTTGCGATTTTTAATGGAACACGCGAAAATGTTTACGAACTAAATGGGGAAAAACAATGATCTGACATAAATATATGTATGTATAATTTTTTGTACAACTTGATAGTCGTCATGAGGCGCTTGAATGATTCGTTTAGAGAGCTGTTTCTTAGTCTATTGCTACGATGATTAAGACCGACGTTTTTATGCTTACACTTAAGTTAAGGAATCAACAAAACTGAGCACTGTTCGATATAGTTAGCAGTTAACCTAGGATAAATGGTTAAACTGCCGCTGCGGGCCTACTCGATGCCGTGGGCGAAGATCATGACCAGGCCGGGATCGATCATGACGTCCTCAGTCATATGGAGGTTGTCGCAGCTCAAAACTAGCACAGCTTGCTTGCCTGTGGAACAGCAAATGAGTTAGTTTTGCGTATTTATTAATGGATTATGCACACCCACCTGGAATGCGTCGACACACATAGTTGTCGTAGATCCTACGGTTTGTCTGTCGCGTTTCCAGCGAACTGAGTCCTCGTGGCCAGCGGCGCTCGTGGCAAAACTCCATCAGACTATCCAGGATGTGTGGCGGACAACCCGACTCTGATAAAGCACGCTTGATCATGAGCTGTTATAGGTAAATTAAATTGAAGGCACAAATTAGTATATTTTAAAAACCTTTGTGGTAAGTTGCAAGACCAACCTGCAGTGCATCGTCGGGCGTAGAGATCATTCCCCCCCAGCGCGTAACCCTGGCCCGGGGCAACGTGCTGCTCCAGCGGATCACCTCGTCGCGCTCCATCTGGTCGGCAATCGCTCGCATCGCAGGATTGGAGACGCGCATGGCACGCATAAAGTCCTTGAACAGCTGCAGTTCTCTCTTCAGCTCGTTGATGGTCAGCTGCTGGTCGGTGAGCTCCGATTTCAGCTCTCCCATCTTCTCCGTTTGTTTCACGATCAGGGTGCGCAGCTCCCGGATGCAATTGTGGTCCTTCAGCTCGTCCTTGGGTATGTCGAATCCGCAGCCTTTCTCGCAGGGAAACGGTCGCTTCGGATTGTGGATGCACTCCTCCAGATGGGAATTGTAGGCATCTAGTTTTAGCACAGCAGTACAGCCATACGGCGCATTGTCACAGGTAATTGACAGTCTGGTGGGCGGAGGGTCAAGCATTAGTTTAGAGAAGGAGGCGTTGGGTGGTTTTCTCACCTGGACAGTAGGTTGCGCAATATGCGAGGCACTGCCCGTAGATTGGCAGTCGTCAGGGCGTTGCGATCCACCGGACATGTGGGCTGACGGGTTAGCCACTCATTAATGCAGCCGCGACAGAAGGCATGCTCACACATCACCGCCTGCATTGAAAAATATACATATGGAGTACGTTGTATGTGTACATTGAACTGCAAACAAAACAAACCTGCAGCGGGTCCTCCAGTACACCTGAGCATATCGGGCAGGTGAGCTCTTCGTCCACCTCCCCCTGAAAGCGATTCACATCGTAGCCCATGGTGCAACTATAGTTACACTATGTCGTAGCATTAAGATACAATTTATTTATAAGAATTTATTGCAAAATCTTTTTGCTGCGCTTGTTTTCAGTGTTGCTCAGTGTGTCTGCAAAAGTAGTGTTGGTAAGCAGTGCTTTTAATTCAGCTTAGTAGTTTTTTGTTTGAAATTCAGTATTTTTTAATTTTTATGGTGATTGTTTCGTGGCGTTTTTCGGATTTTTGTAAAGTGGAGCTTCTTTGTTTACCTTTTGTAGCGCCAGTCTGTCTGTATGTCATTATTTTTTGAACGACTAAGTTTGCAGTTCGAATTGTAAAACCACAGCCTGCAAAAAGTGGTCACAGTATCCTTTACGCTTTATCAGCAGGTGCACAAATTTGGATTTATAAAGCCAAGGATGCGGAAAAAGTAGCAACAAATCGGTTTCAGGAATTCCCCTAACGTTTAAACTTTAAATAAGTTGACAAACCATCTTAGCAATTTTATAATTTTGGTGAAACATAAACCAACCTACGACCGTGAGAAAGTTAATTTTGTTACGTGTCAAGACCCATCAAACAAATATTTAATTTCAGAAGATGGAGTCCGTTTGCAGTGTTTGTATACGTAAGTTCAAAAACGTCAAATTTTTTGATGTGGTGTCTAAGGGGCCGGCTGTCCAGTTAAGAAAGGGGATCAACTTTCAAAAACCATTTGCTAATCCTGCCTGGAAGTTTCGTTCGAAATAAAGCCGGAGGAGAAGGACTTACTCGAGAAGAAGTATGCAACGTATCGGACTGCGAAAGTGAGAGATTACATAGTGGAGAAAGAGAAGATCAGTATAATGCCAAAGTTAAGGAAGAATGCGTTCAAGATATCCATGGTAAGGATGAATAAAATAAAGACCACGTGCATTCTCCAAGTAAAAAACGAGCCACTAGAAGTTCACGATTTTAAGAAAAAATCAGTCTTATTGCGAAGTGAATTTTGAAGAAACGTATGATGATGGTGAAAACAGTAAATATTATCCTGAATCTTTTGGTACGAATTCCAGTCTCAAAACACACTTGCAAACTCACTCAGAAGAACGACTGTCTAAGTATCCTTCAAAAAGAATTTACAGCTTCAGAGACACTTGCGAATCCACACATGAAAACGACCGTTCAAATCAGCGATGGGCACGAGATCTAACGGTTTGAGCAGCAGGTCGGCCAGACCAAAAAAAAACAACAACAACCACCACCGACGCGGAGCGCCGCAGCCACAGCCAAAGAATGTGTGAGCAAAGAGAATACGCAATTCCCTTTAAAGTTGTTTTTGTTTTGGGTACGATGTGCGAGACTCAGCCAATGTCCGTCTGGCTGGCGCCTCCCGAAAAATATAACGGTTTGAGCAAGTGAGCAAATTGAGCCAGGGCGTGCCCATCTCTGGTTCAAATGGTCCCACTACGCGAGGCTTTTGCCCAACAATGCAGATCTTAAAATTCACTTACAAGTTCATACAGGCACTGCGCGAAGGCGCGCTAGCAGTCGCATAAAGGCTACCTTTTTAAGTGTTCTCATTGCTCGTAGGCTTTTACAGACAATACCCAGCTTTGAGAACACTCCTGAACGCATGCAGGAGAACGACCGTACAAGTGTTCCCACTTCAACGACACCGAATTCGTACATAATTACACTTTTGACTTACCCTTAATTTTATGCCCATAGGCCTGCACAAAAAACACTGTCGTGCTGTGTTATTATCCGGGGTTTATGGAGATAACACATGCAATTCATTATCGTTGTTAAAATAAGTTTTGGTTATTTTTAAAAATGTGCAATTATGCTTTATTTTATAAAACCGTATTTTCAAACACGGGGGGAAATGATAGAGTTTTCAGTGGCATCGACGGTTCTGTGTTTGGTTGGAACTTAGTTGGAATTGGGCTGGAACGGTTTCTGTGGCACCCCCATATTTATTTGAATATTTTAAATGCGTTTTAAAAGCCCATATATATTAGAACACAGAACCGGTTCGATACACACTTGACTCCGACAGAATAATATCGATTTAACCAACAAAATATCACGATAAAAATATTTTTTTTTTCGAAACAATTTATATATTGTATTTTTCACATCACTTTAATCATTAGTTAACAAAAAACAACTGTTAAAAACAAATCGCATCGGCGGGCGGGCGCTTCAAAGCTCATAACTAACTTAATTTCCGCTTATTAAACAATTTGCTTAAACAATAAAAGCAATGCCGCGGCTCCAAAAATCGGAAATGCGAAGCGTTAACAGATGAATGCAAGAGCAGCCGCCGGGCGCCGCGATTTTCTACCAGTTGTGAAGGCAAAAAAAAAGACTGCTTTAAATACAAAACAACAACAACTTGGCAGGGAATTTGCAAACAAAACTGCGTAGATAAGCCATTTAAGGAATAGATAAATAAACAAAAGATTCGAGTGTCGCGAAAATTCAATAAATCAGCAGCTGGTCCTTTGACGTCACAGCGCATCAGCTGTTTGCTGGCGGAGCACCCTAATTTTGTGGCCATGACGTGCGAATCCGCCCACTAACAGTAAACACCCATCCTAAATTAATCCCAATATGGATAGTTCCATGTACTACGCGAGGGAGCAAATCGCGGCCAGCACGGAGGCGAATGTCAGGGTCATCACATCGACCTTGGCCTCATCCCTGGCCCTATCCAATGCAACTGCAGAGCCACGCGCCGACGATGGTGTCTCCATGAACAACTTCTATCCGGCGCTAGTTCAGTGTTTCGGCATCATCATTTGCGGGTTAGTAGATAGCGGGGGGTAGATAGTTAGCCCACACATCCTCCGTGATAAGATTACCCATCGATTTTCCACATACGCAAACTTAATTGAACCCCTAAAACACACTGTGCGCAATTCGATTCAGATAGCGGCCAGTTTATTCAGATGGATGTTACATATTCTGTGGTATTTTAGTCTAGTTTGCAATTTATAAATAAAAACGTTATTATAACTTTGACTTACCAGCATCTAATAATATTACAGAAGATTTAAAAGTAAAAACAGGACAAAATCGAATTACGTCGATCTTTATCAAAACCCCATATAAAGCATTGGGATCAAATTAAAAATAATATATTTTTCTAAACAACTTAAGAATGCTAGCGCTCTTAAAAAATGTCACCTAAACGTTTTATATTATTAATTTAGAAACTTAAAAAACAACAATGAGAGGAGCAGCCAAAAAAAAATTTTAATTTGTCAGACACGTTGAAAATAAGTCAATAAATTATATTTATTAAAAATTTAAGCGCAATAAAACTTCAAAACTTAAATAATTGATGGGCTAATAGTCAGATTGAGTAAGAAAAGTTGTACTTTACGTTGCCATATCCCCCAGAGGGTCCAAACTCTAGCATTGTTCACCTTATCACTATAATTACTGTGTACGTGCGACAAAAGAAGATGAAGTACAGTGACCAGCACTTATGTCGCACACTGTCTAAATTCAATTTCTCTGATTTGTTTTCCCGCACTTATCAATTGACACTCGAATTTAATAATCTTCGCAAACTGCTGTCTCACTGTCTGTGCGTACTCCAATTGAATCGTTTCCTTTTTCAAACAAACTCAGCAATTATCTTAAATCAACTAAATTAATTTTTTTTATTTATAGAATGGCAATTTAGAAAATAAGATTTATTTGGGTTAAATTTTGCTTGTCAGCAATAGCTTGTTAACAAAAATTTTGGCTAAGAGACAAGAGATTCTTAATCAATTCTGGGAAAAACCTTTGAAACGGTTAAAAATCCATTTGATAATCAACAAACCTTGCAGCTTGTCTTTGTTGTCTCGTTTTTAAATTTATGCTTCTGTTCTTTGTGTAATTGCGGATGCATTGCGTAAAAATTTTGTGCTAAATTTGTTAGCGGTTTTAAAAGGGTTACTTAAATTCAATAAATTCCGATTAGTCATTGAAAATCCAGAACTTATGTGTATTAATAAGTGAGCTTTAAAAGTCGAACTTTTTAAAACTTTTGTTCCGGCCATCGCACTATGGGCTGAACGACCACTTTTTGTGGCATTAATTAATAACTTCAAAACGAAGCAACATATTAAGGTTCTGTTTTTTAAATTAAGTTTAGGATCACTAAAGCAATATATTTTAAGAAAAAAGGAGTGGTCTCGCCCTTAATTTGTTTTAAATAAATTTTTTTTTCAGTGTAACTGTTGAATAATTTTTTTTGTTTCTTAATTATAAAATATAATTGAAATTTAAAACTACAACGTAAAAATTGAGATCGTTTTACCTTTTTTTAAAATAAAATTAAAGTTTTGTTTTTTTGATTCTCTCTTTTTTAAAGCAAATACTCGCTAAATGTTCCCAAAAAATCTGAAATATTAAAAAATATAATTTTATGTTAATTTATATGTTTATTTTGCACACCTATTGTTCATCGTCATCCTCTTCGTTATCCAACTCCATATTCCATGAATATCCGAAGAAATTATCATTAGGTTCGTCATCGTCCAATTCGTCTGCGACATTGAACTCGCAAGTCAATAAGCTTGAGGTTAGAACCTAAAAAGTTAAATTTCGGAGAAAGTGCGCAAAAGTGCACTTTTATACTAACAACATAAAACAAGAATTAACTACTCTACAACATGTAACTAGTTTCAAAGCTGCAAACTGCTGCGAACACTTTGTAGCTCTATATTAAAATTAAAATACACTACAAATTTTTAGTTATTTTAGGGTTAGAGCTTACACAAGATTATAGGGACACCACAGTCGAATTCTACGAATCACGCTCACAAACACAAATTACAAACCACAATGATGCGACTGCATCTTAAAAGTAGCACATAAATGATTTGTTTATACACTTTTTGTCAATTTAAACTTTTAAGATTATGAAACGATTGCGCAACAATCGGTTATCGCGGTAGTAACAGAGCACGAAACAGCTGATCTAACAGTGGTTATCTTAACAGTGACGCGCTCTGTTAAAATTTCTGGTACGTATCATTACAGTTTAATGTTTTTTAAATACATCCCTGTTAAAAAAAAGTTGTTTTAACGACTTTTAAAAAATGGGTTTTGGCCAGATAAAGTGGTCGTTCAGCCCATAGTGCATCGGATGTTTTACGTTAGCTGAATTATTCCCCAATGTTTACTTACCTATTATTACCAATTATAATTAAAAGCGATTTCATAATTCTAAACTAATTCCCTCCGCTTGTGACCGTTTTTCATGAAAATTGCCGTGAAGCCTCCATTAAATTTGACAAACAAAAAATTGGTCAATAACAATGGGGAGCGGCATATGTAAATTTCCTAGGTCTCACATCAATCTTTATATATGCATCTGAGCCGAAAGTTAATTGCCAGTGGGCAATAATCGAAAGTAAAGCGTTTAGAGAGTGCGAGAAATATCGTAAAAATATCAGCAAAACAATTACAAAAATGGCCTTGCTATACAGTGTTTAGCATTAAGCCTGTAAACAATATACAGTCACTTCACCTGAGGCAACAACACAGTACTTATATGGATTATGCAACCGCAATTACCGATCTGCCTACCGATCACTGCCAATTACAGGCGATATGCATGCCCAGACAAAGACCAACCGGCAGATGCACCTCCTCCAACTGTTCAATCAAACAATTACAGATATCGCCTATACAAACTCGAATACCAAGTCGGGTTTGTTTAAACATTACTTAACTGTCCTATCTCCGCGTTCGTTGGCATCTGACGTTAGAATTTTATATAAGTGATCTCTTACTAACAAATACCCTCCATTTAACCATTGTCTTTTTCTTTAGTTTAAATTCTTAAGTTCCCTTTTTTTTTAATTTAAGAGGTACTTTTGCTCTTTTTAAACGAACAAAAAGATTACATAAAGATAATAGTCATACAAATGTTTAACCTTTGGAAAAGTTATGGTGAAACCTTCAAGGGAATTCTTTCTTTTTCATATCTTATGCTTCTATAAGGTTTTAAAATTATAAAAACAAAATAGTTTTATGTTTTTTAACATGTATGTATATGTATGTATATGTACATATCTGTATTTGTTTAATATTTTAAATAAATTACGAGAATTTATGACAAAAATGCTAGTTCACAATTTGAATTGAAATCTACATCTGACAGTTGTTTACAATCGTTTAATCATCGTAATTTACCTTTTATTAGTACATCCCTCACAAACATCTCCCTAAAAATAGAATACAAGCTTTTGCCCTCTATAATTATAGGGTAACTGAAAAATACACATCATTTAAATGGTGCTCGTAATGCAATTAAATTTTGTTTTACGACTGTTATCAGATTAAAAAAATTATATTTAATCGTTTATTTGATGAATCTTTGTTATTTGTGTTGCCTGTGTGAATTTGACCGAATTGCTGTAGACCTTTTGCTTTGCGATGTAAGACGGGAGTAACCTAAAATGCGCTACCGGTATTTTCGGTGTCATGAACACCCCCCCCTTGTTATGCTTTAGCTCGATGATTGAGTTGTAGCTACAGTATAGGTTTAATAAATGCATTGGTCTCATGTGCAGTTCTAATCTAGACTCGCAGCTGTTTCTTTGTTGGAATCTGGGTGAGAATTGCCTAGCAGGTCGGAACGCAATGTAACAGAATTTAATGAATTTACTTTCGATACTTTGATTGGGCACGTAAGGTGATTATTTCTGTGCCGATCCTAACAATCTGCCATTTAAGGTTTGCCTTATCTATTAGAAGTACATATGTATCTACATTTATTCCTTTTCCTAGACTAACTGATTTCTGTTTTTTTTTCCTCTTGACTGACTTTCTAGAACTCTTGTTGTGCTCAACAGTCAAATGGGTAAAATAAATAAGGAAACATTCTTGACGTTTTTCTGTTTAACTTAGCGTTTTGTTAACGAAGTCGGTGAAATTGGTTCCATAAAAAATTACAGCTTTGAAAACTTTAATTTGTTTATAGCTGAAGTCATCGTAAAATAACATTCATTCATAAGGTTTTAAAATTGTTCGCCTGTATTCAGTCAATTTGATTGACTTTTTTTTTATGACTTTCTTTTCAACTTTTCAGTCTTCAAATAGGCACATTTTTTTATCAGTAATGTCGTGTAAAATTATCAAGAGCCGTGCTTACACTAGCACTAAACGAACCGAGATAGTGTTCACATGTGTTTCGCATTCTTAGGAAAAGCATTCTCACAAAAATATTTATGACACATGGGTTCGGCGTATTCAGAAGCTGGGCTTTGCTTTGGCTCGCACTTCTTTCAGAGATAAGAGATTTCTACGGGTCTTCCCTACAGCAAAATCCACAACATCTACTATAAATCCAGCGTTATTACATTTATACCAGAGATGGGCACGCCCTGGCTCAATTTGCTCACTTGCTCAAACCGTTATATTTTTCGGGAGGCGCCAGCCAGACGGCTCGCGGCTCGCGTTCAGCGATCCGCGAAGAAACAAAAACAATGCTACAGAGTCTGTAGCAGGTAGCGGAGCTCATCGCCTCGATCCCGAGTTTGCAAAAACAAAATACATTGGCTGAGTCTCGCACATCGTACCCAAAACAAAAACAACTTTAAAGGGATTTGCGTATTCTCTTTGCTCGCACATTCTTTGGCTGTGGCTGCGGCGCTCCGCGACGGTGGTGGTTGTTGTTGTTTTTTTTTTTGTCTGGCCGACCTGCTGCTCAAACCGTTAGATCTTGTGCCCATCGCTGATTTATACATTTGCATTGAGTCATTTGAAAAGGTCGTTAAACTAGTTCGCGTAAAGCTGGGGGAAGTTACTCCCTACTCCAGATTACCAGACAGACCCACAGACAGCGGATTAATTTGTCTCGGCGAGTGTGACTGGTATACAAATACTAGCACAAAAGTAAAAACGTTTACAAATCTTTTTTAACCAAGAGGGGAAACTGGTTTACGAGGAAATCACGTGTGGCTCTGGTGATTGTTTTTTATATGCATGTAGTACAATTTGCACTTTGATTAAGAGCTTCCGTCTTTCCGGCTGGGTGGGTTATTTGCATTATAAACAAACACCTTTTTTTTAGGGGGGCCTGTTTTGACACGCCTTTACAACCTGATTACTGGTGTAATGTTTTCCCTTTACCAACTTCTGATTGCAGTTACGTTGCCGGTCGCTTCAAGATCATCAGCAATGCGGAAACCAAAGGACTGGGCACCTTCGTGGGCACCTTCGCCCTGCCCTCGCTGATCTTTCTGTCGCTGGTGGAGCTTAACTGGAGCGCTGTGAACTGGAGCTTCTTGCTGGCCATACTCGTGTCCAAGGCGATAGTCTTTTTCTCCGTGCTGATCATTTCCCTGCTGGTTGCCAGGCCACTGAACTACGCTCGCGGCGGATTGATGGCCATTTTCTGCACTCAGAGCAATGACTTCGCCATCGGTTATCCCATAGGTAAGTTTTTTTTTGTGTTTACTTTTCCTCATAATAAGTAAAACATTTGTTTATACATTTTTTGATTTGGAACTATATATGTATGTTAGTCCACCCCAATAAACAAACCTAACTGTCATAAATCTTTCAATTTCCTGCAGTTATGGCTCTCTACAAAGATGTGCATCCGGAATATGCCTCATATCTGTACCTAATGGCTCCTATCTCACTGGCTATACTGAATCCTGTCGGTCTGGTGCTCATGGAGATCTCCAAGATAATCAAGAACAAGGAGGACGTGGTTAGCACTCATAATACAAAACCTTTTTCTCCACAACATTCTCATAATTTATGCTCTGCAGACGCGCAATCCGCCACTCTGTCCAGAAACTTGTCCCGCAGAGCAAATGGCCAAAAGGAATCGCTGCCTGGGCGATCGATGTATACTCGTTTTGAACACCCTTTTTGCATTGTTCTTCAACCCTCTGCTCTTGATGACCCTGCTGGGTGTGGCTGGAGGTTTTCTATTTCCTACTGGATTGCCCGAGATGGTTTCCAGTACTTTAAGAGTCCTTGGTCAGAGCTTTTCGGCAACAGCCTTATTCCTACTTGGTCTAAAGATCGTAGGAGGTGCGGGATCAGAGCGTAAGAGCACTGGTTTCCTTTTGCCTGGTGTTCTAATATTGGTTAAAATGTAAGTTCTGCTGTAACAACACATTTATAATGTCTTAAAAATTCAACATATCCACTCTTCTTTCACAGCCTGGTGCTACCTTTGGTCATCCGCCAGACGGTCAACATTATGCAGTCTGGCCAGAACTTCAATGACACCACCGAGCTGAGCACTTTCGGATTTCTCTACGGCACCTTTCCAGCTGCCCCAGGGGCTTTCGTCATTGCGACTCAGTACAACATGGAGGTTGAATTGGTAATGGGAATGAAAGTCCACCAAATTCCGTTCCCCATTATTTATGTATTCGCTTTGTTCAGGTTGCTCGTAGCATGGTTTTCTGCACGTTCATCTCAGCGCCGTTGATGTTTATATCAGCCAAAATGATATCGCTGACGAATCTGAAGCCACTAGATTATCTGCACGAGTTGGACGTATTTTCGTTTGACATTAGTGTGGCCGGTGCGACTGCCTGTTGTATTATGGTGGCTTTGTTGATCGTGACGAAGCGCTTCAAGCGAATGCCCCAAAGAATCACTTTCTGTCTGGTGCTGTCGCAGGTAAGAGATCAATAACAAGTACTATTTGGAGTTTGTTATTAAAATATTTCCAATACAGCTCATGTGCTGCATAGGAGTTATACTATGGTCAAAGATGGAGCACGTGCACCGTTGGCCTTTGTATCTGCAGTTTTTCCTCTTCAACATAGGCACCTATAGCACACGCCTGTGGACGGCTCTTTTAGCCATTTCCCTGCTTTTCCTGCAGTGTCGCAGCCTGTGTTTTGTTTTGAAACTATGGCCCTATATGGTTTGTGTTCACGGTGCTCAACTAGAAATTATTTATGTTGTAACTGTTAATTCTTCTGCTTTAGTTGGTGTTCGCCTGGGGGGTGCCTGCGGTTATATCAGGACTCTTGGTTGCGTTTGACTCGAATGTGACGTCGGGAGAGAAACATAATCCCAGCTTTCAGTACGGCAATGCTCAGGCTGCCATCTCCGTTTTTATGCTTGTCATGTGCTTCATAGGTATGTTAAAAAAATTACCTTGGGTATATATTGAACTCAAAAAATGATGAAAATCCTTAGCATTTGAAGAGTTATTTAAAATCTGTCGGACTTTGGGTGAAAGGATGGGAAGTATTAATTTACCATCCCTTAATCGCCAATGAAGTTCTGCCAGGTTCTACAATGATGCGTAAAAGTTTTCAATCTGATACACTTTAAAAAGTATAGTTGTAAAAGAGTTTTTAAAAGTTTTTAACCAATACTCGATATTTATTTTATTTTTCAGTAACTGTTGGTTGCTTGGTGCTACATCAGCGCTACAAGAAACGCTTTGAAAAGTACATGACCTTTTCACGTGAGTTGTCCAATCCGGAGTCGGGTAGGTAGTTTAAATCCCATGAATCTAAACAAATTTTAATGTTTTATTTGTTATAGAATCATCCGATCTACACTCGACGATATCCACCACCAATTTGCTGACTCAAACGGATCGTTCGTCCATTAGGCAAAGTGTTCGGACCGCATCCTATTCATCCTCGTCCGACGATGATGAAATGATACCAACAGCTGCGGGGTTGCCCGCCAGCAGAACGAATGGTAACGGCAGTGGAGGATCAGGATCAGGAGGGGGTTGTGGCTCTGGAAATGGCACTTGCTGCTCGGGAGGACCGGCTGTAACCACTCCCTCAACAACCAGCACTGTAGTTGTCGACATTGAGGACCTTATGAATCGCACACGTCAACGCGCGAGTGGTGCTAACAACAAAGATCTTGACAAGATCGAGAGTGCACCGGCTGGCGAAGAGTAAGTTTTAAATTGTAATAACTTGTTAACTTTGTCTATTATCGTGTAACTGTGCTTGAATCCTTATACTCATATGGAAGTATACTTACCTTGCAGAATTCGCAACCAAATGTGCAGTAGTTCCTTTGACTGCGGACCGAGTACCTCGCGTCAAAGTTGTCAGACTATTATAGAGCGCTATGAGGATCAGAACAGGCGGGGTCTCGAACCTTTGGAACACCCTAGCGATTCCGATGAACACCAAACATTGAAACACACCGTGTTGCTGATCACCCTGTTGTGCTCCATGTTTGTTGGACTGTCAGTGTCCATTTGGACTTTGGTCATGGATGGAATGTCGGGAATATATCTGGAATTGAGTTTCTTGGATGCTTTTTTAAACTTTGGTCAGGGTCTGATTATTTTAGCCGTGTTCATAACCGACTTAGGCGAGCTTCTATCGCCAGTTGTCAAGCTCTGGCGCAAGTTATGGTTAGTTGGAAGTTGGTATCCCATTTTTGATCAATATATTTATATACTTTTTCTTGATAGGTATGGAGCAAATGTGGTTAGTCTGCCACACTGGTCGAATGTTCGCCCCGAAACCAAGCATATATGTGAACAGTTCCGCAATCATCACTTGGAGAATTGCAAAAAGGACATTGCCAAGGACAGAAGGTGTGCAATCCCGAAAATTAAACTTTTCTTTAGCGTAGAAAATATAACAAAAAATTGTAGAAAGTTCTTTAGCTATGATTTCTTATAAAATACCTTTACTTTTGTAAACCCAGTAAGTGTTTTAGGCAAACTTAATTATAAATTGAATTTTCCCATTTTCTTGGGCCTAACTCTAGCACTTTTACAGCAGTCTTCATATTCATGGTTAGGTAGTGCTAGTCCAGAATATCTCGTTGATTTTGTCACAGTTACTAATATATTTTCTGTACTTTTTCAGGTGGCGCATTCGAGTGTATCGCAGGGTGTTTTATGGCACCGAGTTCGTCAGCTGGCTTATTGAGGTGGGCCTGTCCAAGGATCGCATGGAGGCTGTGCACTATGCCAGACATCTGGTGGATGGCAGGGTTTTGAGGCACATCAACAACGTTTATCACTTTGAGGATAAATTGTTGCTCTACAGTTTCTGCAGTCGCATATAGAGGCAGCAACAACAAAGATGAAGCAATTACGCCAAATTTAGTTTGATTTCCTGTTTAGTTTACCGTATCTCTTGTATGTAATTTTGACTGCTGTGATTGTACGCCAAACAAACACGCACACACGATGCAGCCTGTTGTGTGTGGGTGGTAGTGGTGGCGAGTGGGGGAATGAGCTAGTGAATTTGTTTATATTGTCCAAGTAATTTGCTTGGCACACGAAAGTTTATTTTTTAAATGTTTATTACTAAGTACATAGTTGACTCAGCTGGCAGTGGATAGGGAGGCTAGCTTATATAGTGCAATATAGAATACTAAATGTAACAAAAGAAGAAAGTTTCCTAAATATTCTAAATAACTTTGTACTTTAATGGAAATACCGTGTCACAACTAACGAGAAAACTGTGCATAAATCGCTATAAACGAATATATCTACATATATACACACACACATAGTTTAGTAAACCCCCATGAATAAATAAATATATATACAAACATGTATACCTCAAGCCGCGAGGCCCAAAGAACAAAACATTTACCATGCATTTGTGTCGTATACGATTTCAATCTTAATTTGCATTGTTTTCTTTCATCACAGCCTATTGATATCTGTTGTTTTGTTGCTTGCCATCCGAATCTTGAGCTTTAGCCATTTTTGAACGGCTTTTGGTCTTGCACGCGTCGCACAATCTGAGTTTGGCGTGTTTGAAATATCAATCCCCCTTAATTCCGGACACCGGCAACTCTGTTAATTGTTCGCCAGCCATCTTTGATTTAATATTCTGTTAACGACGCCCAGAGCTATTTTTTTGGTATGCGCCTGTCTCCCATAAACATTACCCAGAGAGAAGTCTCGGCTCTTCACTGGCCAATTATCGCCATTTCATTGGAGTTGTGGTTTGTTTGTTATGCTAAATGCAAGTAATTGTAAAACGCGCTGAGACACTGGCTACCAAAAATGTGTGCTCATTGCAGTTATGCGCCAATATATATTGATACAAGGAAAACTGACTCATGATGGGTTCAAGGCAACAATAATTATTCAACTGCATTCTTTATATCGAACGCCTGCAGTTATGTTAGTGTCATATTAATGATTTAACCTTCAAGGAAAGAGGGTGATATCAGGGGAAGACTTTCTCAATTTATAGCCACCTAATGTATTGTCTATGTCTACTATTTCCCAACATTCAACAGCAATTCGGTCATGAGTTCCTATATAAATTGCAGTTAAAATATTAGTCATCAAGGGCAGATAAGTTTAATAAGGGGGTGTGCAATTTTCAAGGGGCTTAAAATTTGGTACAGGCATACTCTTTCGAGGACTATAGGCCTTAACTTTTAATCGATTTTAAATTTTGATATCTGATTAAGTTACAACGCATGCTTTTGGGTATACCATTTCCGAAATTATTATTTGCGATACTCGAAGAGTAATGTCTGTCCGTATACTGTGAACGTTGAAATTATATGTCTGTCCGTCCCTCCGTACGAACGTCGAGATTTGGGGAACTATAGGAGCTAGAATTACCAAATTTTGCACACAGTCTTCTACATACCGAGATTAAGTTTTTTCAACACAAACCGCGAAACTCTGGCGTGCCCACATTTTTCATTAATAAATGTTGTTTGTATTAAAAATATCTACACAGATACCTAAAAATTTTAGAAATTGTGTACACAATTTGTGCTTGAAAGCAGGCTACACTTTTTTATAAGAGGGCTAGAGACTCTAGCATTTTTGCCTGTTATGATTTTTTTAAGAGGGCACTGAGTATCGCAAACTGATAGCGATCATTCTTGTTTTTTAATATATTTGTATATTAAATCAACCATTATTTCAAAACATTTGGTAAATAACAAATTATTTTATATTAAAATGAAATCGGAGTTCGCTTCACACATTTTTAAAGAACTAATTTTTATATAGAGCATCCAAAGATTACCAATATATCTTTTTACTGGCTTATATCAAATAATTTTTTGGTATGGTGTACAACAAAGTATATTTTCATAAGTCCTCAAATATACACGTGAAGTAGTATTTCAGTGACTCTTTCACGGCCTTATCAGCATTGACAGGTTAAACACGATACCAGAACATCCGGTGTTTTAAAGCACCCTGAGGTAGACACTTTGGAACTTTTTTTTTTTTCTTTCTGACGAAATTGCATTAATATTCGAAGTCACAAGTCAGGCACCCTGTCATGACCTCAAACCTTAACTCTGCCACAATCCTGGCCCATTAATCAGACGCTTTATGTCTGTGGAGTGCTCCCTGAGTAAGTGCAAATAGTGCGTTATTATTTATTTATTTAATTTTGCAAAAAAGCGGGTCAGAGGTCACTCAACCCTGGAGCAGCCAAAAAGCAATTTTTATTTGTTCCAGCCATCCAACTCACCCCACGCAACGGTGGGCAAAATATATGGGCTGCTGTCGACGTTGCTTTAGCCATCCAATTTAGAGGCGTACAATTAATAGACACCAAACCGATTCTGGTGACGCTTAACGAGGATATCAAGGGACACCCAATTCTGGGGCACACACTTGTGTTTTTTGTTGCCTTTCTGGGGAATTAACTAAAAATAGTCCAACCGCATGACGTCTGCAGAAGGCGGTGTTATGATACTTGAACCACAAGGACGACGTCAGCATCCCACAGCCGCAGGCTCGTTAATTCCATCCAGCTGTATTTGTAGCATTTAATTTGCAGTTCCTCATGCGCCCCGTTGTCGCCACAACAAAGACCACCCAATAATTCCCTACCATCCATCCCTCCATCCCAAAATGGATCTTCACATTGCCAATTGGCGGCTTCCGCTTTGTTTTGCCGAAAGGCTAATTTCTCATTTAAAATGCAAGTATGCAAGGCGTTCATTTGAAATGGTTAGTTTTGAAAAAAATGCGTATTAATCCTTAATCGAATCATTAAATTGATTGGGTTTGGATAATTTCTTTGAAGAATTAGCTATTTAAAAATCAGCCAGAAAACAACAAATTAAAAATTCTCAATTGTTTAATTTCAATAAAGCTCAGAAAGCTCAACCAATAAGCAAAGCAAAACTTTTGGGTAATAAAATAATAATAAAATGCTCTTTCGTTTTGTATCTTTTGGGGATGTAAATAAGATTGTAATTATTAATAACGACATCTGTGAATTGGGAAAACGTTAAACTTTATAACTCATTTTAAAAATGATATATTTTGAAAGCTGCGCTTTTTGAAATTTTTTATCTTAGTATACAAAAATGTGCAGGTTTATGTAAACAGCGTCATTACAACAGTAAAAATGTTTATTGGGGAAGTAGACTTCCGGCAAAAACAAACAAGATTTTCGTATTTACAAGATAAGACTAAAAAAATGTGTGACTGAATTTGTCAACTCAAACTTTGAAGATTTGTTTTCAGATTACACAAAAAAAGGCTCCTCATGACAAAAAAAAAAATTAATAGTTTTTAGATCAAATTCTTATTACTTCAGTTGAATTTGATATTTTGTGAACCGCAATTTGATAGGGTATAGAACAATAAAAATTTGTCTTGATATTTTGACCGTTCGCACACGTCCAAAGGCGGTGGCACGAGCTGTACATTTGCGATGGGGTGGTTTGCTACTGGGTGTGGGGGGTTGTTCTGGGGTGTCTATATGCTATGGGCCATATCCGACCACCTACAGCGCCAGCCGAAACCCCAGCACGAGCCGCTTTCCGATCCAGAGCCGAGGCCGAATGTTTGCCAACTGTTGAGCAAGGAACCTTTCCCCTCAAGAAACAAACCACCCACTTATATAGCTTTGGAGCTCTATGGGCAGCAGCCGACGATTGCGCTGCTCGGCGGTATAGTGTAGTCATTCTAAATCGACGCCTGGCTGACTGCAGACGCGCTACTCGGATCAAGTCGGATCGTACCGGTCGGTTAATTAAGTGTCGCGCGCTTCAATCATTAATTAAGTGTCTTGAGAAAATAAGTCCAATTTGGCTATCGAAACTGGTTTCCAGCTGCTGCAGCGACTATGTTTTTGCGCCAGGCTCATTTGTGAAGAGAAAAATCGTTTGCGGTCAGACAGATTTTCACCTGAGTTGCAATTAAGCGTAATTATCACACCGGCAACATGGATGCAACCACACCTGTGCTGGACGCAAACTCAACCGCTGCGGCTCTCCCAAAAGCCCTCTATGCGAATAAAAATCGTTTGATCTTTGGTGCCATTATCATGGTTCTGGGGGTTTTTGGCAACTCCTTGGCACTCTTTATTTTGGCGCGCAAAAAACACAATAAGAATAGCAAATACACGCTAATGTTACGGTAAGTGCCATTATGCGTAGAGATAAAATACTTTAACTATTATAGATTACATATTTTAGTTGCATTTTGTTTTCTGCAAAATCTGCCTCTCCGCCTTAACAGATTAAAAAAAAAATTGTTGGTTAGAACAACGATAAAAAATAAAATTATTAAAGCTAAAAGAAAACGCAAATGATTCCTGATATCGAATAATCGAAAATAAAATAGGGATAATTAGAGAATAAAATAATAAGTTTTTGATAAAATAGCGAGTTTCTAACAATTGCTTACTTTTTACAATGACTTGCTAGGCTAATACAAGCCACTAAATACCAGAGTTTTCTGACTAATTTCTTATCGTGTAGCTACTCATTTTATGCACTTAGTGTTTGTTACTGTTTGTGGCCAGTTCATGGCTATGTAAGTTTATTCAACCTACTCTCAACCGCGGCCACTATAAAGTTCGATTATATGCCTATGCGGGAATGATTTGCATAGAATTGTTTTGTTTGGCCGACGCTTTGTTTTTGGATTTCTGCATATCTTATCAAATGAATTAGTTTATTTGCAGGCCATGTGTTTTGGCGGTGAGATTTTACCCATTTTCCCGTCAGTTTAAGACAGTCTTATCGTAGACGTGGGAATGCAAAAATTTCGAATTTATTAAAAGCTTTATTGTGTAACTTAAGGCAGAGATCTGGGATTGGCCAGATTGGCACATTGCATTGCTACTCATTCTTAAATGAAGTGGCCAAGTTTTTATTAGGATTTAAAAACTGGAAAATTAATATAAATTGTATTTTTATATTTATTTAAAATATTGTTTTAATAATTTATCACTTAAAATAAACAATAACTGAGATTTGTATTATGTCATATTTTAACAAAATTAAAAAAGTTAAGACACAAACTTAGAAAAAAATCTTTTAAATATGGATATCATAATTGTGAAGTCTAATTTAATAGATCATCAGATTATATTTGACATTTGTTTATCAAATTAGACTTAGTTGAAATACAGAAAAAAAGCTAATAGTTAAAGAGGAATGGGTTATACAAATGTATCCACTCGTATATTGAGCTTAACCTTATCAACGAAATTCCGCATATTCGTCACAATTTATAGTTCATTTATCAGTATAAGCCTCCTGTCAGATTCATTGAGCTTTATTTCAATTTGTTCATTTTTCTTTACTTCGACAGATTTTATGCTGAGATGACAGTGCGTATGCGTAATATGCGTAAATTGCTGTCACCAGCAATTTGAGCCACCAAGGGAGCAAAATTTAAGGCCAGTTTCCTTTTAAATGTGAGGCCTCCTTTTGGCAGAGCCTTTGATCTGTAATTTGATTGATTGAACGAGCCCAGTGATTGGCACTTGAGCGGTGTCAATAAATCAGGGTACTCCAATGACATCACAGGCACCCTTTATTGCTTTTCGCCTCTAGAAGAGAACCGGAATGGCTTCGAAAATGTGAATTTCCCCATTGAAAAAATAAACAATGTGTTTGCTATTGCAATTCAACAACACAATTTGGTATTTCTCATTGCAAATTAAAAATTTTGCACTGTAATGAACAGTTTCGGAGCTTTGGCTTTCCGTGAACATTTTACAACGCACCATAAATTGAATTTAAATAGCTTTTCCGCTAAAAACAGGTATAAAAGTGTACAACCAAATAACACAAAGAAAAATGTATAACGATAACCCAATCAATTTGCCCCACCCTTTATCCCAAAAAAATCGTCTATACCATTTTTTATTTTGTTTTTATTGATTTCCATTGCATATATTCATGTATATTTTCATCTCACCTAAAGACAAATAGACTTTCTATGTTAACGACGCTCCAAAAACAATGAAAGTGAAACAAAAAAACACTTTCCACAAATGCAATATTTTATGACCCCAATAAAAGAAAAACACATTTAATCAAACTCACTTTTGACATATATATTTTATTGAATAAATGGCAAACTGCTTTAATAACCGTGACTACGTAATGAATATAATAGTAAATGAAGATAGTTGGCAATAACGTAGATTATAATTTATTTATTTATTTTAAGGGTTTGTTTTTTTATCAGTACAAGTTAATTTCTGTTTGTAATGCAATTTTGCTTTTATCTTAACAAAAAAGATTATAGCTGACTTTTATTTATTATTTTTTTAAGACAATAAAAACAAATTAATCTTTGACGGTTTCCAATAGTGCTTTCTATTCACATCACGTCCCACGCTTCTAAAATCAGTAGCTGGTAAACCATATGTGGCAGCTTTTATGTAGAAAATTTTGACTTATCAAAATCACAATTATTAAAAAGAAGCTCGTTATTACAGCATCGTTAAAGGAGCTTTTATTATAAAATAAATGGAGTGGATACTTTTATTATCCCATTTACGAGCCCTCAAATGCCATAAAGCTAAGCTCTTCTGATTTATGGTTGTATTTTAACGTTTTAGATGCTTGGCCACCAACAATTTAGTAGCTCTGCTGGGGATGTTGACCACAACGCTGCTAAAAATCTACCTTTCTGAGGAGGTCCTCCAGTCCTTTGTGAGACTTGATTGTGTGGGACACGTGGTATGGCGGTTTTTTGGCCTTAGCTCCGGCTGTATTGCAGCAGTTATGGCAGCCGAAAGATGGATGGCCCTGGCAAGACCCTTCATTTACCACAAGGTGAGTATATCAGTATACCTTTGACCATTAAAAGAAAAACAGAAAACACAACGGGCCACATAAAGTCTTTAAAAAGTGTCAAAATCAATATCAATATCATTTCACTCCAAAAGTCAAATGAGGATCCAAAGCTCAAGAAGCACACAGTTAGACACATTTTTAAGTGATTAAATCAAATCTTAAATTAAACAAAATACTATATATTCTAACTTGATGATATTTTTATAAAGTTTAAAGAAATTAGAGACTTAGTAAACAGAACACAACAATCGCTACAATCATTTATCTAATATTTAATTATAAATCTTTCCCACAGCACATCACCTATGAGCTGATTCGCAAGAGCATCAATAGCATATTGATTGTGGCCGTGATCATCACGTTCCTGCCATTTGTTGGGTTTGGCGCCTACATCGATGAATCGAATCCGGAACACCTTAAGTGCATACGATATCGCGATGCGCAGGGCGTGTGGAACAAGTCGTACGCGGTGCTCTTTATGGTCTTTGGTAATGACTTCCATTTAAGTGGCCATTCATCTATCCTTACTCAGATTTTAAAATCTATACCCAAAAGGTACGCTGCTGTGTATTGTGATCGTGGCCTGCAACTTGTTTGTGGCCCACACGCTGCTCTGTGTGATTGGTAGGAGTCGCACGGCAAAAAGACACATGCACTATGATCTGGTTTCCAGAGACAAGACCAGTACAATTAGCATTGATCCCGAGAGCAGCAGTGGGACTACTCTCTACCAGACGCAGCTAAGCTCAGGGAGCGGGAGTCGAGGCATCCAGCCAACTAGGCAGTTCCGGCACAGTGTCAGTGTCACAATGGCAGCCACCGACTCCTCGCCGGTGGAGATCAAGTTCGCCAAGCTTATGGCATTCCTCAGCATCTCATTTGTTATCTGCTGGATGCCACAGATGGTGAGTTATGGGGGAAAAAAACCGTATAATTCCCAAGAAGAAAATAGGTATTGAAATTCTTAAAAAAAAAAAAAAAAATTTAAACAAAATGCTGCCGACGTATAAGTAATGTTTTTTTTTAGCTTTAATCCAGTTTTAAGGTGCTTCCCACAACTATACGACACCCCAAAAACTTTTGTTTCAGCCCTCGCCAAAATCCAGTTCGTCACGGTAAGAGAAAATGTTAAATGCAGATGGAAAGAACAAAGTGTAATGTGTAAAAATGAGTCATCATTCCCGGAGAGATTCTCTCCTGGAAGATGAGCCGTTGGATTTTCTAAAAATGCTCACGTTTTTTGCCTACTTGCTTGTGTATCATAACTATACGACACCTTTGCCATTTTTTGGCCAGAAAGCACATGACATGGACGACAGAGGAGAATAAAGTTCCACCCAAACTTTGCTACCTGTAGTACTATGGGAAACAGCTGTTTCTAGCATTATAATGGCGGGTGGAACTTTAATCTCCTCTGTCGTCCATGTCATGTGGTTTCTGGCCAATCCAATGATGCCGCATTACATAGGATGTGTAGGGGCTAGTTTTTTAACAAATTAAGTTTTTTTTTTACAGTGTGGTTATTTTAAAAATGGCGTTAACAGTGACCAAAATGGCATTAAGAAACACTTTTTCCAGATTTTGGCAGCAAAAAGTTGGGAACTGGAATCGGTTTTTTCTTTGAGTTCTTCTGTATGATGGTGCTGTCGAATGTTAAGGCCAAAATCGAAACCAAAAAAGGATCCTGTGTTTTAAAGTCAAAGTCAAAGTCCTTTAAAATTTTTATAATTCGGATATCAAAAAATGCATAGTCACAAGGTTGTAAAATTAAATCTTAAATTACTCTTAACACATGTATTTACACTTCTGTAAACAAAATTTAGTTGTCCAACATCCGTGGGAGACAAAATAAAAAATGGCAAAGGTGTCGCATAGTTATGATACAAGTAGGCAAAAAAGTGGGCATTTTTGGAAAAACCAACGGCTCATCTTCCAGGAGAGGATCTCTCCGGGAATGATGACTCATTTTTACACATTACACTTTGTTCTTTCCATCTGCATTTAAAATTTTCTCTCACCGTGACGAACTGGATTTTGGCGAGGGCTGAAACAAAAGTTTTTGTGGTGTCGTATAGTTGTGGGAAGCACCTTACTATTTTGATTTGTAGAGAAAACATATTCTGCAACTGTAAACCATTATTATTTTTGAGCAAAAAGGTATCTTGATAAATGCATTACATTCTTATTTTGCTTTTATTTTTTCCAGCGAAGTTGCGTACAATTTGTTTAATAATAAATACATGTAATTTTAACCTATAACGTTTTTCTAACTTGTTTAAAGATCGCTATTCCGTTGGCTATTGCCCCTAACCGGGTGCCCTCATCAAATCGATTTTTTATCATCGCCGACGTCCTTACGGCCTTGCATTTCACCTCTGATCCGTACGTCTATGTGCTGAGCCGCTCCAAGTCCATCAACTGGTCTCTATTGGGATGCATCAAACGCTGGAGGAGCGGCTGGCGTCCGGGAGGACTTCGTCGATCGCAGAGCGATCAGAGCCGCATGCGCACCACGATGACGGAGGCCAATACTCTGGACTTTAACTGAGTCCCGCTCGATCCTCATATTGCACCCAAGTACTTAAAACAGTGGCCTCATCGGTGGAGTCTTACTTATTTATAGACCTTCTCCTCATTTGAAGCACTGCTTGGAGTAGCGCCTCCTAGTCTAGTAAGCTGTAAATAATATCACTTACTATCTATCATCATATCAGGCTTTTCCTACGTGCTCAGCTCACATATTCTCAGAATCGTCATGCGATTTGTAGCATAAAATATATCTGCATATGTGTGTATGTACAATAAAGTGTCTGTGGAAATGTATTTGAACTAAATGGGTTGGCAATTTTGAGTTTAATTGGATTCATTTAGAGAAAGAAAGATGAAAAGTTTATTAAATGATCCTTTATAAACATTTCAATCTTTTCAAATTCAAAAGTTTATATCAGCAATTGAGGAATAATTACAATCGGTTGAATAAACATTAAGTTTAAAACAACATTTTGAGATTTGGTACCTCGTTACACAACTTGCAGGAATTATTATTTAATAGAATGTCACAAGCCTTAGTTGCTAAAGTGTTACTCCAAACAGCCTTTAAAAAGCGACTAGCCGCATTTTATTCTCATTCTAAAACAATTCTCCATTTCCCTCAAAAAAGACAGAAATCGCATTTGTTTTACAACTATTATTTTTTTTGTATATTTTAAAATTTATATGATTACATAAGTTGAATGGTTGGTTGGCTGGTGTGGTATGCAGTGCTGGGTTGGGGAAATTGTTGGTTGCGCCAGTTAGTTCATATGGAAATCAATTCAATGAAGTTGTTTGTGTTCTTCCTTGTCTCAGTGTCAAGAAGTTCGTCTTCGTTACAATGTACTCAACTGTTTCAACGAAAAGTTGTTGTCTTCTCGGTTTCCTTTCATTCAGCCTTTATGCAAATCGGGATGCAAATGTCAAACTGCGGGGGGAGATCGTTTTGATCGGTTCTTCATTCTCCTCCAGGGCGTAAATGTATAATTTTGTGTTTAGTTTTTAAGTTTATGTTATGTTAAATTACGTTTCCTCTGTCCTACTTCTACTTAGTAGCGATTGTACCGACCGCGGGCGCGTTGACGTTGCGGTGTGGCCTTCGGACCAGCGGCGGCACGAGCGGGAGTGGCCTTCTTGGCCGGCGAAGGCGAAGCATCGGACGCGGGCGTAGCGGCAGCAGCTGGAGCCGCAGCTTTAGCCGGGGTCTTGGCTGGAGTCTTGACCACGGGAGCAGCTGCCTCAACGGGAGCCGGAGTTTTAGCTGGAGTTGGCTCCGGTTCGGGCTCTGGCTCGGCCTCCGGCTCCTCATCTTGGGCCTCCATCTCCTCCTCGCCGTTGTCCTGGCCAGCGTCTTCCTCGCCCTCACCCTCGACTTCCTCTTCACCTTCTGCCTCGCCTTCACCCTCAGCGTTGTCCTCGACCATCTCCACATCATCATCGTCACCAGTGGCCTCCGAAGGATCATACAGCTCACCCTCGGCTCCCTCGGTGGCTTCTTCAGCGGTCGAACCCTCAGTAGCTGGGGCCTCAGCCTCCTCCACCTTGCGCTTCTTGCGCTCGTTCTCCTCCAGGGCGGCGGCGGCACGCTTCTGGGCAATCTTTGTATCGCTCGACTTCTCGTTAATGAACTTTAAGAAGTTGCGGTGATGGGTGGCCGTACGCGAGTGAATCTCGGCGGTCACATCCGTGTCAAAAAACTTGCTGCACACCGAGCACTCGTAGCACTCCAGCTTAGAGATCAGGCCAGGGCCGACGGGCCGCTGCCAGTTGTACTTAGGCAGGCGGGTGTCCACCTCGCTGGGAATCTCATCACCGTCAGAGAAGTCCAGGATGCAGTCCTCGGGATCCACGGGCAGGGCCACCTCCTCCTCTTCCTGGCTCTCGTTCAGGTCCTCGCCCTCCTTGGTCTCATCAGCGGCCTCTTCACCCTCCTTGGCCTCATCGCCTTCTGCTTCCTCGCCCTCGGCAGCTTCACCATCAGCTCCTCCTTCCTTCTTGGCTTCGCCGTCGGCACTAGCTTCGCCCTCTTTCTTTGCCGGCTTCTTCTTGCGCTTTTGGGGCAGGCGGAGATCGCGGGTCTCCTCCTCCTCAGTACTGATAGGCAAGGTCTGGCGCTTGCGCTCCCCGACCTTGGTGTTGCTCTCAGCAGCCTTCTTCAAATGCTCGGCGGACAGCAGATGCGTGTCGTAGTCAATGCGAGTGGCAAACTCCTTGTTGCATTCGATACACTTCGGATGAAGGAACTTCTTTAGCTGCAAATGGCCTTCCGACTTGCGATGGGTGGAGATGTGTCCATGGAAATTCAAGTCACACATGGTGCAGTAATCCAACTGGCGCTGCTTGCTCTTGCCCATGCGCTTCAAACGATCGAACTCGATCGACTTAAGCTGCTCAGCAATCTTGGCCTCCTGGCGGATCATGTTGGCCTTCAAACGATAGCTCTCCTCGATTCCCTCGCGCATCATCAGATGGGTGCGGCCCTTGATGTGGTTCTCAAACGAGTTGGCGTCCCACATGTGCTTCTTGCACAGATGACAGTAGAACATGTCGTTCGGCACACTAGCATACGGCGACTCCTTGGTGGGACTATAGAAATTGATCAGGGATCATTTGTTGTGGGGAGGAATAGAGAAAAGATAAATTCATTAGTTGAAGTCCTTAAATGCAAATGGTCTGGCTCTAGGGAAGAGAATACATTATTAGAGGGTAGAGTGGGTTTCGCTGCAATTTATACTTATGATACGTACAGTACGGGTGGCGATAGGTGGAGTCATACAGTAATGAAAGTCTTTAGCTATGATTTTGATGCGTTGTTAAAAAGAGTGGAAATGTTTTGCAAGGAAGAAATATGCCATAAACTGAATATGCAACAGGCATATTCTTAACTGTTTCAACAATATATATAACGCTTATATGTATGTATATGGGATAGTTACTACACATTTACAGCATATTTCTTTCTTTAAAGAGCTCTTAAAATTATGATCATAGTTTAATCCATAAATTAATATTTTTGAACATGAGTTGATAAACTATGGAAGCTTGTCGAAGTCAAATAGAAGATAACAAAAATATTTTCTACTGATGGAAAAATGGTTTTGAACTATTTTTTTAAAGAATGAAATTTAAAACTTAACTTATGTTTTCTATTTAACTTCGAAAGCTTTAAAAATAAGTTTCACAGTTACACAAAACGCAAAAAGTGGAGCCCAACCTTAAATTTAAAAAAGGATTTCTGACTATTGGGTTAAAAAAATAAATGGTTAGGAAAGTAGTTTGAACACATTTAGTTATATATTATATTCACAATCCCGTCCTCAATTAGGCGTAGTCCCGCCCACATCGCCGGCAAACACTCTGCAACAGTATCAAAAAAAAAAAAGGAAGTATCCCTAATGAACAACTAAGTCTTATTAAACATACTTTTTGAAGATGTATGAGAAAACGCAATTAGAGAATGGGATTGCCTAAGTACTTAAGTTTGAAATTAAATATTTGCGCTGCTAAGATTGGTTACATTTTTGTTTTAGTGAAAGAAATTAATCCTTCGATTTGTTGGGCAGAGCAGCAAAAAACTGTATTCTTTTTTGTTGTGGTTTTTTTGGTTTGTTTGGAAAAGTTGTAGTAAGTCTTACCTCTCGATTTTCTTTTCGCCAGGAGTAGGTTCCTTCTTTTTATTTTGGTTGGCATTTTTAGCCAAAAGTTTCTTGGCACGATCAAAAGCATTTTGCTTGCGAATACCGCCGCCGCCCTGCTTTTGCGGGGGCTTGGGTCCACTACCAGTGGCGCCACGGTTTTGGAAGCCACCTCCCTGGCCACGACGGTTATTGAGACGATTGCCGGCACCGCCGCCGCGACTGACCATCTATTTTTTAGTTTATCATTTAGGATTAACAATAACACACGAGGAACATGTGGATTGATTTCGTTTTGGTTTACAAACAAACAGAGACAAAATTCATAGAGCATTTTTCGAAAGATCAGAGACAACATGGCAGTTGGCCATTTACAAAGTTTTGTGATATGGTGACAGATCAAAATGAACAGATAATGGATAATTGGAGGGGGAAATCGTTACACAAATGTATGTCGAACATTGATATATAGTTAAATATACAAGTTATATGGCATTTAGAGCACATGGTATATTGATTTGGTCAAATCAGCGGAGCAGTTGGCAATCAGTCGACGGGGATAGTTGCATATATACATTGCATACATATATATATATATATTCGTTGGCGTGTGGCGGCGAGTGGCATTTTGATATATTTGGTGGTTATTGGAAAATGGAAATCGGATTTTTGATTTTTGAGTTTCAGAGGCAGGAACGTCGAAGAAGAATTGGCGATGAAATTGCATTAGACATAAGATATTAATAGGTATTACATATTGTGGTTTTGGATGTAATCATGTTGCACCATCAAGCAGTACCAGTACCAGATCGGATCAGTTTCGGTTTTCAGAGCAGAGCAGATTAGAAGATTGCATTGCGATCAAAATTATCGATCGAGCAATCAGTCAATCAATCAGTGGCGTCGCACGGGAAGCATCATTATACAGTATTTATCGCATCGTTGGTGGAGATTCACATATTGGGCATATTGTGAGTGCGTGTGTGTACATTGTGTGTGTGTGTTGAGCATGTGTGTGTGCGTTGCGTATTAATATTCAATTTTTTTTTTGATTTTTGAAAATATTGTTGGCCGTTAATAGGGTTTTGGGATTGATTTTTCGTTTATTGCAATTTTTTATTGCAAGTGGGAAGAGGCAGCGGCAACGGCAACAACAACACGCAACAGCAACAACAGCAGCAGCCACAACAACAACAGCAACAACAACAACGACCAGCCGGAGAGCAGCAACAACAATATGGAATGCATTCGAAATATGCAAGACGATGCGGTTTCATTATTCGATATTAATGTGTATTGAAAATCATCGAATTTGAGTTTTGCATTTTTTCGTTTTGTTTTGGAAGAGAGAATAAAAATAGATAATGGAAAAATTAGAAAAGCGTTGTGGCAAATAGAAGTCCAGCCAAGAAAAGTTTCGTTGACTTGTCACTGGATTTTCGGATAATAATCGAATTATAATTATTGTAAAAAGGTAATTAAATGCTTAAGTACATGTAGTAAGAGAATTGTTGTACATAATTTACTTATGATTCAATCTTGATTTATAGAGATCATCATCATCATACTCTTTTCATCGTTAAGTGGAACAAGTGTTGGCGGTACAGGTTTTTTAGGTACATTTCATTATCAATGCATGTGTATTATATAAATTTGTCGTTTTTTTTTCAGATCACTAATCGGTTTTTTTTATTTTGTGCAGTTGCTACGGATCTAAAAGAGTATTGCATTTTAAATGGAATAAATGCGTTTTATATTGAAAACCTTTGTCTACCATCCATCCTCCTTTACATCCTTATCCTCACTACACTGCACAAAGTTCTCATAAGGTACTTTTTTTTTTACAATACTCTTATCGGCACAAAAGATTGGCTAATTTTGTTAGGTTTTCGTTTTTCTGTGGTTGGTTTAGTAAACTACGAGCTACGATTACATTCTGGATTCGGATCTTTATTTTTTATCTCTTAGTGGAAAAGCATAAGCTACGTTTTGCAAAATATCAGTCTAACTAAAGGTAAATTGAACACAAAATCTAAGGTTCTGTTGTGGAGAGCAAGATTGCGCGTTTTTTTGCAAAGAGGGCTTGGATTTTCCTTTTTAACGGGTAATACATTGTAGATATTTAATAAAATATTTAGTAAATAAAATTCCTAAACAATGAAATTTAAACATTAATGCGATGTTTTTTTATTATTTAAAAAAAATATAGCTATAAATGAACAGACCACTTTATTGAAAAACTTTTCAATACATATTTTAAGAAATAATCATCGAATTTGAACTACAAAACTCGCGGTCATTGTTGGTTATGATATTGTATATAATAACCCAATATTTTCGATTTGTTTTATTTCATCGCTTTGCATTTCCACTACAGAAATCCGGTTCGCAATACACACGAATCCCAAAACAATAATAATAACAAAGATTTTATAACAATTCATTTCGTTTGGCATTGTAAACTAATAGGGGAATATTGAACTTTTCTACATACCGGACCGCCGCGCTGATTGCGATTTCCCATGCCGCCACCGCCGCGTGGAAGATCCAAGAGCGAGGGTGGATTCTGGTTCCTGAACAGGTTGTTCAGCAGATTGTTGGCCAGGTTGATGGCCTGGGCGTTCATCTGCCCTCCTCCCTGGCGCATGTTGTTCCCGAACTGACCACCGCCTGGATTCTGCGACTCCCAGGGTGACATGTTCATGCCGCCCATGCGATTGGTGTTCATGGGTCCTCCATAGTTGTTGTTGCCACCGCCACCGAAGTTGCGATTGCGGTTCTGGTTACCTCGGAATGCCATGTTGCCGTTGGCTTTTGGGTGATTATTATTGCCGCCAAGAGAGTTTCCTGAACGATGCTGCTGTGGGTTTCCGTTGACCTTTACGCTGCAAAAGGGGTAGGGAAATTAATAAATTTAAAGAACATGTATTCCCCATTCCGATTTCCGTTTTTTTAAATTTATTGAAATTATACTTTTACTAAAAAAGTGAGTGTTTTACGTCATAAATTAAGCTTTTTAATGTTTTGAGCTGTATTGTGCTTTAAACAACTAGTTCATAAATTTTAAATGGTTTATAAATGTTATATTTGTAATTTCTAACAAATGATTTATCACATAGTCACCTATTAAATTTGGTAATACTTTAAACACTTCTTGTTTACTCTGTTTATATATTATATATTTTTAATTTTATTACAGTGATGTCTATCTATTATAATCTTTGGATAAGTATAATTTTAAAAACATAAATCGGTTTGGATTTGGGATGGGTTTATAAATTAGGGAGTTCCGGGAGTTGGCGCAGCATACCTGACCATAATTTTGATGGGTATTTGGTTTTGTGGGAGTTTGTTTATGGGATGTGTAATGATTTGTTTTTAAGCGAGCAAATTACTTAAAACAAGCTGAAAATAAAACGGCACAAACAAAGATCGAAACATTTTAAATGCAAGCGGGGATATTATTTTTTTTTGTTAGTATGATCTCATTCTTCCTCTTTTTATTTTCTACGGGTAGTTGATAAAACCAGAGAACCCAGCGTCGTGCGTATACACACAACACAAGCAAACAAAGAAAGTAAGAGATTGGAAAACAACAAAGAAATTGGAACAATTTTGGCGCTATAGTCGGCAGATTACAGTAATATTTATTAAAACTGGTTTTTCTCTGAACTTAGTGTCATTTCTTTTGGCCAACAAAAGAGCAAAAAAAAAAACCCTAAGATATCTTCTTACGTAGAGCTGAAAAAAGATGGCGACAGACAGTGCGTGTGTATGGGTAATTGATTGAGTCAGAAAGCCGGCCGGCCATGCGGGTGCGAAAGAGAGGGGTATAGAGGAAAATACAGGAAAATAAGAAAAATATTTTTACCAGCCATAAAAACATGTTTTCTTGCCCATTAAGTTATACGAAATGCGTTAATTCCATCTCAAATAATATGCAAATGCAAACTGTACCACTCACAGAATGACCATTAATAAACAAATAAGACAACAAAAACCAGCTTTGAGCCCTCATAAATAAGCAACTTCCCCATTATATCATTACTCTATCCACAAGTACAGCTAGGAGGCCAACGAAAATCAATAATTACTATTTTCAGATTCCCAGGGAAACAAAAAAAAATTGGGGTCAACAGATACACACACAAAGAATTTTTCGTAGCCTTCACCTACACACATGCAATGCGCAAAGCAACTACGGGGGAAAAAGCGAGTTCATTAGGAAACTTACGGGTTTCAACGACGATTTGTCAATTACGGGGTTATTGCACTATAGTTAACTTTACTTTTGCAACTTTTGCTGCTTTAAGATGGCCGCCTGCGTGAAAATGCTGCAGTACTTCAATACTTCACACCGATTCGGACGACGAAAAAAAATCGAATGAGTGACCTAGAGGTGTCAAACTACCGGTGGCACTATCGGTAGTTGAAAAACCAATCGCGATAGTATCTTCCCCAACTTTTTTTTTCTGAAAGGATGATTTCGAAGGCCGGACTAAATATTTCGGAGCGCAAGGCTAATCTAAAACCTAAAATAGTTGATAAGTTTATTTGTTTATTAACAAAAACTGGTGGATAAATGACTGTTAACGGTTAATATCGATCTCATCTGTTAACTTTTGAATAGTGGCAGGACCGCTTTTGTATTATTTAATTTTTAAGCTACTGCTTTTGTTTTTTTATATTCTGAATTATTAAAGTTTGATTTCCATAAATATAAATATTTATAAGCATTCGTTATTATATTTGTAACCAAACCATGTCTAAACCAAACGAAGTCTAACTAGAAATAAATCACGAGATACCAAAACTGAATAATTTGTCTGACTATTTTTATTATTTTTTAAATAATTACCATATTAAATCCTTAATCTAAAAATCTTTATCAAATTAAGTACAAAATTTCATAGGTCGGTACTATCGCGATAGTATCGATAACTTGCGAAAAAAATTGAAACTACCGATAGTGCGAATACCGGTAGTTTGACATCTCTAGTGTGACCGGGTACCAAGTAGCAGTGGTGTCAGATCAGCTTTTTTCCCGTCAGATTAGTGGGACCGCGCAAGAGTGTACAAAGTATACCACACAACACCAACACAGTAACGCCAACTTTTTATTTCAAAATATACCAGTAAAATAAATGCCTTTTTCCTTGTTTTTATTAGTATGAAAAAATAATAATAAACATTAATTGTTGTTTATTTTCTTATAGCATTACACATTTTGTCAATATTGTTTTTTTGTTGTTAAAAAGTATCGATATTTTCTTGCGACTATCGATGTTAATCGTGTACAGCGAAGACAAAATCAGTGGTTCATATTATTATTTATTTCCAAATTCGAAAGGATTTTATTAAAAGTTCAATATCGCCTTTTTTAATCATAAGAAATCTGAAATGGGGAATTTTAACAAATGCGTTAAAGACGTATGTTTAACGCATCCTTTGTTACTACAATCTGATCCCAAAAAAACAATTTTAATGTACATACATATGTATTTCAAAATAATTTTAAAACAAATTCGATTTTATTGCCTCAACAAGATAAAATATACAAAACCCGAAAACCACCAACAAAAAATCACTGCTATCGGCAGCAAAGTACACTTAGAGATCTAAAATGCTAAGCTACTTTGGTGTGAGCTTTTCTTATTTTTCGGAGGGCCCATCTAAAAAGGATTTAAGTAACGTAGAATATAGAAATCCAAATAGGAAGGGCTTCTGCTTCAGCAAGGATTTCTTAGGCAATTTCTGGGATGAAGGGCAATAGAGTAATATCAGCGATTAGCGATGCATCGATGGGATCAGATTGACTCGTTGAAATTTCTTGGTTGTCTAGGTCTAAGAATAATTAAACTTATAGGTGTACTGGTATCTAAGCGGAGAGGTCTCCCGGAATGTTTCGGTGTCGGAGCCATCGTCCTCATCCCCCGACGAGGGCGGCGTCTCCAGCATGGGCATCGAAAGGTCCAGGTAGGCGTCGTTCGGATTGCTACTCGCCTGCTGCAGGATCCCGTCGAAGCTCTCCACCAGCTCCGCGAATGTGGGCCGTGCACACGACTCGAAGTGCCAGCACTGTCGCATGACCACGTAGATGTTAAGCGAGCACTTCGCCGGCTTCTCCATGCGCTGGCCCGTGATCAGGTAGCTGTAGAGCTCCTCGGCGGACAGGATGTTGGGGTACGGCTGCTCCCCGTAAGTCATAATCTCCCACAGCAGGACTCCGTAGCTCCAGACGTCACTCTGCGAGTCGTACTTCTTTTCCTGCAGCGACTCGGGCGCCATCCACTTGATGGGCAGCCGACCGTTGGTGTTCTTTCGGTAGTACTCCGTGTCCTGTATGTCTCTCGCCAGGCCGAAGTCGGCGATCTTCATCACGTAGCCATCACTGACGAGCACATTGCGCGCCGCCAGATCGCGGTGGATGCACTGAAAAGATTAATGGTGAACATAAAAATAATTGTCAAATACGAGTATATGTACCTCGAAATTCGAATAAGATACGTAGTTGGCTTTTGTAATTTAACAGAGCTCAGTTTTAGGCACCAATTTTAATTATTTTTCTAACTAACGAAACGTGCATTAAAATACGCTTGGCATTTTAGCCTTACCTCTTACCTTAGCTGAAGTCTAAACAATTAACGATTTTGTTACGTTTCTCGTACAAAAACACTGTTACTTATCCAAAATAAAATGTATGTATGTATGTATGTAAGTGTATAGAGCTAATAAACGTACATATTTATGCTGCTGTGTTTGGAACCTACAGTAAAACTATAAAATTTAACAGATTTTTGTTAAATTTGTGTTTTAATTACTCACAGTCTAGTTGTCAATATTTTGGGTGTAAAGGGCTTTTAAAAGTCAAGTTAATGATGATTTAATCTTACAAGAAGAACAGAAACAACTGCAGCTGTCTGCATCAAATCAGACCCTCTAAGACCCTGTACATCAATATATCGCATAGCCGACCTTTTCTGTTTTTTCTGAAAGGTTTTTTTTAAATTCTTCTAGCCCCATATAAGAAGTTAGGTTATCCCATAGAATTACCCGACGAGAGGCGAGGTACTCCATGCCGCGGGCGATTTGAAAGGCGAACTTGGTGAGCTCCTTCTCGCCCAGCTGCTGAGCTGGGATCAGCGGCCTGTCGTCCAAGTAGCCATCGCTGTTGCTGCGTCGTTGCGGAGCACCCGGTCGATTCTGCTTCAGGAAGTCCTTTAGGTTGCCATGGGGAGCATATTCAACGATCACCCACAGAGGTCCGGCCTGGCTGCAGCAACCCAGCAGGTTGATGATGTTGATGTGCTTGCCGATCATCTTCATCACCTCCATCTCACGCACCAGGCTGGCCATGTCCGTGTCCGTGTGCTCCTCCTTGACCATCTTGACGGCCACGATGGTCTCTGCAAGCTGCGGACTGCGTGGAAGCCCCTCCGCCTCCGCCATGACCACGCGGCCGAAGGCACCCTCGCCGAGGATGGAGCCCAGGCTGAGCTGCTGCCGGGGGATCTCCCAGTTGGAGTCCAGCGGGAACTCGTACTCGTTGAAGGCCTGGGCGGGATCAGCGCCCCCTGTTCCCGTCGTGGACACAGTGGTGCGCTGCTTTTCGATCCTGATTACCGGCATCTGCAAATCGCCGCCGCTGCAAGAGCTGTTCTCGTCTCCGGCCGGGCGGTAGATGATCACCTTTTTGGTCCACTGGTGCACCGTTTCGATGCGGAGCTTTAGCAGCTTTTCCCGCCTCAATCTCCGCAGCATGAAGGTTATAAAAGCACTGCCCAGTAGGAACAGAGCTACGATTGTAATGGCCGATAACGTGAATCCTAAAGGGTGGGCGTGGAGCAGAGCGTATATCTCCAGCGGAGGCAGAGGACTCACCACCCTCAAGTAGACACTGGAGTTGCTGGTTCCCAGCGTGCTCGAGGCAATGCAGGTGTACCAGCCCTCCTGGTCGTAGGTCACATTTCGCAGCTCCAGCACCACGGAGTTGTTGGTCACCGTGTAGTTGAGATTGGTCACTTCCACAGCCTCCAAGCCCTCCAGCGAGGTGTTCCGGAGCACTACACGCGTCCAGCTGGCCTTGGGATGCAGATCGGAGTAAACGGTGCATTTCATCACCAGGCTACCGTTCACCTTTACCGTCTGGTTCTGCGGCATCACGATGATGGGTGCGGAGCGGGTGCGCTCGATGACCACCACACTAAAGTCAAAGTGGATGCAGCCCCAGGCGTTGCACACCTCGCAGGTGTAGATACCCGAGTCCTCGGTGGTGCCCTCAGCAAAGCGCAGCATCCAGTTTTTTTGGACGTAGACGCCCAGCTTGCGGTTCAGCGGCTTCTTGTCCTTGGCCCAGGTGATGTTCGCCTTGCCTGAAACGGGACAGGCCAGAGTCACGTCGCTTCCGGCCAGTGAGTGCTTCAGCCGATTCAGCTCCTTCTTGAACTGAGGCGGACCCTCGCCAACCGCCGCATCCCCAGCCGCGTTATCCGCATCCTCAGTGTCTTCGGGGTCATCCGAGGTGGGTACAGTGGGTGCTGGAGTGCCCACTGTGCTGCTGGTGACCACTCGAGCCGTGGTGGTGTTCATGGGACTGTACAGGTCCAGATGGGCAGCACCTACAGTGCGTCCGACCTGGTTCTCGGCAATGCAGATGTACCAACCGCCATCCTCCATCAGGACATTTCCCAGCCGGAGCACCTGCGGCTCGTCCTTTCGTGTGGTCATGGGTGTAAAGTCCTCCGGAACGTGCGACAGCTCTCTCAGCTGCTCCAGCACCTCCTCGATGTTGACCACGTGTTCCTTGTGCAACCATGTGATTTTCGGCTCAAGCGCAGAGTCCTCCAGTGGGCACTGGAAGCTCACATTGTCCTCCAGGGCAATGCTGGCATTCCGGGGATATCCTGGCTTCAGCACGGGCACTGTGTGACTCCGGCTGACCACCTCCAGCTGGGTGGGATTACTTCGCTGGCAGTCCTGCAGCAAGCACAGCTCACAGTAATAACTTCCCGCATCTTCTGGCTGCAGTTGCTCCACCGTCAAGGACCCCATTTTTAGCTTGATCCGGCCACGTCCACCCAGGATGTGAGTGTCATTGTGCAGCCAGGATATGTTCACACCAGTGGCCTCTGGATCCGCGGGGTTGCAGCTTAGCCGAAAAAGACCGCCAGCCGTTCGCTGCACAGATTCCGGTAGTGGTTGTAATATTTTCAGAGAACCGCTTTCGTTCAGGGGCTGAAAGAAGATATCCGCTTCGGGTGTTTCCACCTTGTCAAAGGAAGCTATGTCATTGCCCACTTGCTCTTTATGGCCCACAATCAGGGAGACATTGAACCACCTGTTCTGACTATCCAGGCAACCATAGTTCCCCGAATGCTCCGACTGGGCTCGTTCCAGTCGCAACAGATTGGTCCTGATCTGGAACTTATCCTGGTAGTACCACTTGGCCATGGGTCGGTTGCACTGAAGCGTGATGTCCATGTCGGAGAGAACGTGACGCTGGCGGGGACTGTCTTTCACAGTCACATCGATGTAGCAGCGGTGATGGCCAAAGTCGCATCCCCGTTCCGGAGTCGCCGAGACAATTGAGAGGATGATCATCAGCGTGATCGGCACTTTTGCCATCGTTCAAGTGTTTTCCCTTGAGTTCAACAGCACCCAAGAGAACGTATCTGGATGGGTAGAAAAATGAATGGATATACAGTTGCGGTCACAAAAATTGCACTAGGTTTAGTTTCATTAAAACTAAAGTCGTTTAACTGAAGTGTCCTTAAAGTAGAAAATAAATTAATCAAGCTAACTTACATAACACTAAAAAAAGGTGTAATCAGATAATTAGAAAATGTTAAAGTTCAAAAATATAATAGTTTGAAAAACTAAAAAAAAAAACGCTTTACAGCTTAACGAAGTAAAAGGTACTAAAATCAACTATAATCCTGGATAATAAGGATAATAGAAAACTGTTTTCAGATTATTGTACTGTCATCGGCCCTTGATACGTAGGCAAATTGGCCGACTAATCGGACTTCTGGAAATCTGTGAAAATTCAGATATATGTATATGTACATTGTTCATACTACCTAAGCTTATACAAAGCATATAAAAAGAGCTAGTTTAGATTGGAAAAATATGAGCTAAATGTAATATCGGTAAATATTAAATATGCAATAAATAATATATGCTTGGGGTACTCCAAAAAACCGTTGTCAACCAAAGACGGTTAGAATTTAAGTTATCATGTTGAAATTTTGTTGGAATTGGGTAAAAAGACAGTCCTTTTTTTTGTACACAAATATAACGTGACTTATTAATCTCAAAGTCTCCCTTCTGCTATTGCTTTGATCGCAGCTGTAGTTGGATCGATAAATATTTTCAAATCTGAGGTTTTCTCTTTCTCTCCCGTGATCGCCTCTGCAATTACCTCTCTGTGTCATTTTATTTATTTATTATTATTGTTTAATATTTTATTGCCAACACGGCACACAGCCAACTAAAGTCTGTCCGCAGCAATATGCAAAAATCCAAATGAGAAGCAGAAAAAAAGCGAAGACTGTGTGCCCTGACTCCGTAATGAGCTCGAAGACGTGGTCGAAGCCAGTGTATTGCCGGACACACTCGTCGGCACCCACTCCCGAAGGGGATCTCCATTATAACTTGTCTATATTCAACATTCGCCTAATGCGAACAAGCCTACGCTTCTCTATTTCCATTCAATAAAACGCACAGTTAGAAAATTACTTAGCAACTGTGGTTTGACACTTTTCTGTTTGTTTTTGACTATTTGCCCTGCACTTAGAAATCAAACAAACATTCTCCTAACAATACCAACTTAACTGACTTATAAAGGTAAAATTAGCTATGTATGAAGGAAAATATTTAAAATTAAATATTAAATCAAACTTTCATTGCAAATATTTTTTTTAAGCATATAGCATGTAACAGGACTTTGACTGTTTAAAACGGTTTTATGGTGTTCTGGTTACTTGAAGTCTTCAAATGTTCACGCTTACATTTCTTAAGTTAAATGACTAACGATGATATGCAAGTATGGGAAAAATCCGCAGATTCATTGTCAGTGGAAATGCAAGTTTGTAGAGCTGTTATTGGGTTTTAAAACAATTTGAAAGTCTCGCTTAACTGATTAAACAAGGCAATACCCAAAAGGGTGTTATTTGTTAGCTAATTTTCTAATACACAAAGCAAACTTATACTGTCTTACAAATTGTCAATAAATTGGATTCAAACCAAACACCTTATAATATAAATAAAATTACAAAAATATATTCTCCTTAATAAATTAAAAGGAGTTTCTTTTTACATTAATGCACTTCTTAATGCACTCAGTAATGATCGTAACCCACTGTGCCGTAAATGAAATTTATTTTATTGTTTTGTAAGGCTTGCGACAACCGTTGTGATTGTCATTACTGTTGTTATTATTGTGCTAGTGCTACCAGTAATTGTTGCTGTTGTTTTAGCCGACATTGCCGCTAGCCGTTTGACTTCAGGCCCGATTTATGTATGCACGCGTCGCAATTTTTTTTTTTTTATTCAATTCCTTTTTTCCCATCTGTTGCCAAATACGATCCGATCGCTGTATGAAGTGTGTGTTAATGCTTTTCTTAATTCATTATTTTCTCAATTCGTCAGTTATTCAATATTTTTCGATTTGAACCCAGCGCGCACATGGCCAAAAACGTTCAGCTCACACCTTTTTATCTTGTGAATTATTATCGAGCGAATGAATACCCGATTTGACAGTTCCACTTGGTCTTTCAGCTATTTTGAGAACAGAATTACTGAGCGATTCGTCACTTGGCCTTTAGCAAATTGTTATTAAATTAATTTTCTTAATGCAACCATTTTATAAGGAATTAGCAGAGAAATGTTTGTCTTTCACACAAAAAGATTCAATTTACTATGTGAAATTTAAAACAACTATGTTCTTACTATTTAAATAAGATATCACTTTTAATTTTGAGTTATATTATTGAATTTTTGTATTTATCTTATTTCTTTGTCTTCACTTAGGAACTGATTCTCAACATTTTGTGTTTTGCTCCTCTTTTTCTGTTCTTTTAAAATTTTTGGCTGCACTTGACATGATTTGTATTTATTTTACGGCTGGAACATTTCTCTTTAAAGTTTAATTTGTTTCCCTTTATTTTTGTTTAACTGCTGCTTGTCAGGCCCAATGGGAATATAATTCTTTGCTTCCATGCCACAATCCCAAATCTTTGACCAAAAAATCACGTTCTTTGTCTTTTATTGGCGAGGAGCTGGGGGACTCAAATGGGACCGCGTAAAAACATTGTCACAATGTTTAGTTGGATGTGTTTTTTCGGCTGTCAATCGGGGATGGGGCTTGAATAAAAATCTTGAATCTTGGTGCGGGAAGAGGACAAGGCGCCTTGCATTTCCGCTTCGTTGCCAACTTTTATTTCCCTTTAGTGGGCAAAGGAGTGAAAGAGAGAAGGGTGTGGGGCCACTTCCGTTGCACTAACCGTAATCCGTAAAGTTTTGTGGGAGGACTCGAGCGAAGCCAACCGATTGGCTTGAATGTGCGCAAACAACTGAAAGTAACGATCGAGCGGAAGAAACTTTTACGAGCCATTATCCGATCCGAACGTAACCGATCGAAACGAACGGCTCTCTGTGCTGTGGCTCGGTAATAGTGTTTGCTCGGATCCGATCCTGTGCACAGGGATCGTATCTGCTAAACATATCTACCTGATCGAGGTGGTCTCCCTCTCCTCCCGCATGTTGCAATTGTTTTTCGCTGTTGTTGTTTTCGCTGGTGATTTTCCTCAGCGGGTTCATTTCTTTTTATTGTTGCTGGCTCTTTTTGGTTTTATTCTAAGCATGTTTGCGGTGGCTTCGACTCGTTGAAATTCTTTATTATCGGCCCTTCGGTTTCCCTGCCTGTTTGTTTGCTTGGCGGCTTAATTTATGCAAAAGAAAATGTGTCCATTGTCTTAGTGGTGTGCTGCAGTACGTGCGCATGCGCGGTAATCGCATATCAATAAGGAAATATCCGTTACGTGACTGATATCCAAAAATCTCAGAGGATGGAAGTTGGTGGAAGTGGTAGCTCCCGCATAGATCCAAAACCTAATCCAGATGCTACTCACGTAAAATACCCAAAAATAGTTAAACGCATTTTTGTTGCACTTGTTGTGGCGATGGGAACAAATCCGAATCAGAAGAACGAGGTAGCTAGACTAACTGTCCAACCTGACTACCAACAACCTGACTTAACTCGGGACCGTTTCCGGTGAAAAGAATACCCAACCGCCGCCATGTTCCCATAGGTCGGAATGCTCTGGGTATTTCAACACCTAAGCAAATTTATCAGTTTTTAAGATACTGTACGGTTACCTTTAAATTTATTTTTTATTCATATTTAAAATCTCTTCGACATCCATCTGCACAACGTCCCAGCAGGACTATTTTTAACAGTAAAAAACTTAAAACTTTGTAGCCCTAGCTTTAATAAATGCATCTGCAAATCACGCTTGTGTAGCACGTTTACATGTACCTATGTATTTAGCTGTTCAACAAACTTGGCATAAACTTATGCCCAGTTAAAGCTTAGCTTCACTTTAAAATCAACAAGAGCACATTATTTACTTGGGCACTTGTCAGTTTTCAATTAGACACAGTTGTGTTCTACAAGGAACAACGCATTACAATATTTATAATACATATTTTTAAAAGAAATTCGTTTAATGTCTCAACAAGAAGAATTATGAAATATACAAAACCGAAAGACTTGCGTCTCCAAACAAAACATTGCCGATATACAAAGATATGAAATACAGTTTAAGAATAATGATAGTGCTAAGCTAATTAAGTCTTTGTCTTTAAGCCAAAGTCGCGCGCTTGGCTACAAACTCCCTGGAGTTCTTCTCCTTGTTGGTAAAACGAACGTACCTAAAAAATATTACAATTTAGTAAAATATTTGAAATGCGGTAAGATGAAGATGCATACGTTTTGTGATATTTGGCCACATCGGAGGCGCTAAGTGAGGGCCGAGTGGTTTGGAAGGACTCGACAAGGTGTTTCTGCTTCACCGAGATTTTCTTTGGCAGTTTCTATAATGGAAGGCAGTGGGATAACATTAGGGGTTTTTATTTACATAATTTCGTAATACAGACGAGCACGAATAATGTCCGAAAATTATGTTTTACAAATGTAAAACCTTCGTTACGTAACTTTTATCCACAAAACCAAAAATGCTGAAAATTTTTCACAGGCACGTAATTTACCCATTCACTTATTGTCGCGATGAGAACAAAGAGGAAACACAAAAAAAAAACGGAAGGACATGGCTACCACGAACTTAAATAAATAAATCTGTTTTCGATGAAAAACGTTCTTTACTTACCTCGTGACCGAAATGAGCCAGGGCCTCTTTAACAGCTGCCATGTTCGCCGATGTCAGAATGCTCTGAATATCGGCGCCGGTGTAGTTTGAAGTTTTTCCCGCAAACCAATCGAAGTCCACGCACTCCTCGAGGTTGAGGGTCGAGCTAAGGGACTCGAAGATCCGTACCCGGGCCAAGGCATCCGGTAAAGGACACTCAACCAGGCGATCAATGCGGCCGGATCGCAGCAGCGCCGGATCGAGAAGCTCTGGTCTCGAAGTCGCTGCTATCACGGTAACTCCCTGCAGACCCTCGACACCATCCAGCTCAGTGAGCAGTTGATTTACCACCCGATCCGTGACACCCGTGGAATCGTGACCTCTCTTCGGGGCCAAGCTGTCGAACTCGTCGAAAAAAAGCACACACGGCCGGGCACCGCGTGCTCGATTAAACAGGTTCCGCACATTTTCCTCGCTCTGGCCAATGTATTTGGCTAGCAGCTCGGGGCCCTTAACCGAAATTATACGAAGGTTCCACGACGTTGCCAACTGGGAGACCAAGTAGGTCTTACCGGTACCTGGTGGTCCGTACAAAAGTACTCCGGCCTGATTGCGCAGGGGTGAGGCATTGAAAATTGTGGGATACTGGAAGGAAAGAAGAATTTTAAAGCGCTGCTTAAATTTCAAGGATATCTTATGTTTAAAGCTTACTCTTGATGGCCACATAAGGACCTCCTCTAGCACCCCCACAACAGACTCCAGGCCAGGCAGCTCCTCGACACGGATCTCATTGGCCTCCGAATCATTGCCAGTCTTTTGATTGCTCTGAATGCCTTGCAGGCAATAAGAGTTCGTATGCTCCAAGGACTCAATAAGCTGATCGTTGGTCAGAAGTGGCTGGGCCTTGCCTAAAAACAAGAGAACAAGAAACATATGCAGTCTAGTCTAAAAAAAACTTATTCCAAATCAACAATTGAAATGATTCCACATTAACACGAATTCAAAAAAATTATTGAAACCGAAATGTAAGCACGACTAGTCACGTTAACTCATCAATTGAAAAACTTATCTGCATACATAGAATATATAGAGTATAAAATAAAAAGATTTGCAAAAAAAAACCAAAAACCACCTCTAGGGATTTTTAAATCACCATATTAATGGACTTCAAACTAAAGAGTCCTTAAGTTACTCACTTATGCGATAGGCATAGAATATCGCACGCTCGACGAACTGGACAAGGTCGCACTTTCGGTAGCCCTCAGTGAGGTTTGAGAACTTTACAAGATCCAGCTGCTTGGACACATTGATGTGGCTGCAAAGCTCCCGCAGGATTATCTCCCGATCCGCCCGTTCCAAGTTGGGCAGACGAGCAACCGTCTGGAAGACATGTCTGCCCCTGGGAGAACTCAAGCGCTTGTTAAGTGTCTGCAGCTCGTTGACAGTGGCTATAACAGCAATTGCGTTGTTGCTGGTGTATTGGACAATCAACTGGTGCACTGTGTCCGCCATGCGGTTGTAGTACTCCCCATCCTGGCTGGACTGCTCGCCAGCGGAATGGGCCAGGACGTCCAGGTTTTCCAACACCACGATGGCAGGGGCATGCTGCAGACAACTGGTAAATATGTTGCGCAGATCCTTCTGAATAGACTCTGTTTTCCGACCTTTGCTTCGTGACCCGTAGAAGAACTCAAAGTAGCAATAGTCCGGCTTGCGCGACAACTGGTCCAGGATGCGCTCCACAAGAACTGTTTTACCCGTTCCCGAGGCACCAGCCAGCAGGACATTACACTGCCGCATCACTGAGTTCTCCGCGTTTAGACAAAGGTTCATGCGCAGCTCTTGGACTACCTGATCCACAATCTTATCGTACTCTGGCAGCTGAATTAGATCCTGGACACTTAGCGGCGACGTTGCCGGCGTCTGCTCCCTAATGATCTCGTTTACTGGACGCACCTGATCTGCCGCATAGATCTTTGACTCCTTTAGGAACTGAGCATCCACCACGCAGTAACGAAAGTGCTCAGGCAAAATGCCCACCGTAACCAGCAAATCGTCCTCCAGCCGTACCACCTCTTCCTGGTTGAAAAGCATTGGCTTTTTTTGAGTTTTCTCTATCACAAACCGCTTAAATGCATTCTCCATTATCTTGTAGTGCGTTTTCTTGTTGGCAAACAGCTCGATTTTCTCCACAAAGTTTGAAACGGTTGTTTTGGGCTTCAAGACAACTCTCTCCAGCTCCTTGATACCCAGCAATTTCATCAGATTGGCGTTCAGTTCGATCGAAGGATGAATGGTGCAAGGAAGATCTTCCTCCAGATCCTCGTCCACCGTGCGCACCCGCACATAGTAGTCCTTGTCACCGGCAGTGTGCATGCAGTAGAACTGATCCAGGTCAAAGAACTCGGGTAGATGCTTCCGGTTCACAAAGACATCAGACTCCTGGGCCTGCTCCCGCCATAGACCGCGGATCACACGGAACTCAAAGCTTCGGGAACTCTCCCTACGCAGATCCTTCTTGAGCCGTTCCATGTGATCCTGCCGCTTGTTGCGCTGCAGCTTACTCTTCACATTGGACACCGTGGAGGAGTGAGCTAGGGGAGCTGGCTTCTCAGCCGGCTTATCCTTGACCTGGGCAGTTGTTTTGCTCCTAGAGAGTTTTGGGTTCTCTTCAACAGCATCGTTGGAAGTTCCGTTGGTCAGTCCTTTGTAAAGGTTGGGTGCTACAACGAGCTCCGTGTTGTGATCGATTCGCCCATAGCTCATGTGCGGCTTAAGTCGATCTTAAAAAACGTATCAACATTAGAAAAAAGATTTTTGTTTAATGGTAAATATTTACCCACTGTCAGCGCCACTTGCATGGACTTGTTAATCCAGACAATTAAAATCTGTGTGGAGTTCACAATGCGGGTTTGCTCCAGCACACTGCCTGAGATCTTTTCGGTGCTCAGTTCCTGCAGAAACAAAGGGAATTTATAAGTGGCGCAGAACAATCAAAATACAAAAGATATGCTAGCTTTAAAACACACTTTTTGGCATTATGTTCTACAAAACAACCTAGACAATTATGTTGTTGGTATTCTATGAAGCTAAAATAAAATATGTTTACCATGAATAGTTTTCTGTCAGTTTATTCTTGTGGCAGCTTCTTATGTGCCCAGCCAAAAGAAACAGTCTCATTTCATTTAATAAAATAACAATTTCTTGAGGTAACAGAAAAGTTAGGTACTGATCTGCATCATGGAAGGACTGTGAGCTCCTATATAACTTTGATGATTTCCTGAAGGGTTAGGGAGCCCCCCTTATGTTTTTCTAGGTTAAATTAACCTTTATACCAAATTTAATACCTAAGATAGAAACGGACTTCAGATTAGATCCAATCGAAAAAAATTGATCTTATTAGCGCCAATCTATGAAATGGTTCCCTTGATAAGGTTTTTGGAACTACGTGGTAATACAATTGCTGACCCAAATGAATCCTTTAATCATATGGTAAGGAACAATCTAAGTTGGGAACGCAATTAAATTAGCGCCTAATAAAAGCAGCGGGTCAATGGCAATGCCGGCCAAGCAATGGCAATATAAATAAAAATAAAGACCAAGCGCACGCCCGCGCCAAATGCTAATCCGATATAAACGGACTTGTCTATTTTAATCTGACCGCTGAAGCAGGCTAACCATCACTCACAATGATCTCCCAGTCCTTCGACGAGACGGGGGTGACGTGGACGCTGCGCAGGTTGAGAACGTCAGCGATGAGCGAACACTTGACCAAATCATTCTCGTGCAGACCTACGGCAAGAAAGGGAAATATGTACATAGATGAGTGTTCGGAGCCCGCAAATAACCAGCGGGGGGAGATGGCCGGAGTCCAATATTACGGCACATTGGCAAGCGATGCACATCCGGTCGTTAAGTAATGGCTTACCGATCTCCTTGGCCGCCCTGGCATTCATCCCAATCTCGGTGTCCTTGATGCCGCCGCCTCCGGATTGTGGCGCCCAGGACGCATAGTGCACCCGTCCGTTGTACTGCAGACTCAGGCAGCCCGTATCCTAATCGAAAGATTAATCTTCGACTTATCTAATCTGGAATGCGGGTGGACTTTTGGACACTTACATAGGTCGACACGACGCCGTAGTACTGCTCCGGCAGCACCACAAAGTTGCTCCTAACGGGCCGATAAACCACCTTAAAAGTGCGTTTGAACATATTGGACGTGGGCGTGTGCGAATTCCAATGCGTGCTCCCCGGTTTAAATCATTTTTGCACCAACTTGGCGCTGCTCTCGGAATTTACTCTTACAGTTTTTAGAGATGGAAAAATCCCGAGTCAGCTGCGACGATACTTGCAACAGGTGAATCAGCTGCTATAGAGATGGGCGTAAAACAGCAGTTCCCACTGGCCGCAGTAACTGCAGCTGCAGTTAATAACTCACGTTTTTAAATATTTTTGGTTTTGTTCATGATACTTGAGTACACCTGTGTACTTTTGCTAACATGAACGCAGGACAACAGGCCTTAAAATACAAGTTATTTTTCCCTTCACTGTAAATAGTCACACTGAGGAAGTAACATTCCAAAAGTGCAGCCAGTGAACAGGCAGTGTTGCCATCCCATTTTGCATTACAGACCATTGCTGCCAATTTCTATACAATTCGAGTATGTGGTTCTAAATAAGTAAAGCGAATTTCTTGTTTTGGCTAGTTTATTGGGTTAATAATAATTTATTTAAAATAGTTCGAGTGTTTAATATAGTCGTGTAAATGTGTGTACAAAAAATCCGGCATTATATTTGTATATATAATTCTCTTTCTATTTCGTTCATCGTATACCATGCTGGCGTCTTATCAAATTAAATAACACAATATTTTAAAACTAACAATGCAGAGCGTGCTAATCGTGTATGTTTGTATTAAAACTCAAACTCGTCTTAGTTTGCGCTATTTCCTTTTTTTTTGGCAAATCAAAGAGAAGACATTGAAAGGATATGCATAAAGGATGCCGATGGCACTTGTAAATATTTAAATACAATACAACTGTGCTTATAGTTCAACTAAATTCGTTATTGCGATTTTAAATATATATCTAAAGTATATATCGAGAGAAGACACTATCCGAAAAAGATTACAAAAGCTTGTCGATAATCTGCGTGTTTTTTCCGCATCTTTATAGTAAACTGCTCCATATCAGTCTTCGTCAATTTTTAGTGGCTCGTGAGAATAAGTTGGCTTATAAATGGAATATCTGATAATATTGTTGTATATATCCTTTGTATAAAATTTTAATAAAATTGTATAAAACGTGTACTTTTTAAGTGTAAAACATTCTAAAAATGAATTTATCTGGCATGCAATGTTTTGGCGCTTCGTTTGGATTTTTGTAGCTGTTTGTGTGCGGAGTGAAAAAATTAAAAATAACATATGGAATATATTTTAAATAGAAAAATGTACAAATGCTTAATGCTTTTTCATACAATTCATTGCTTAATTGACTTAATAGAGAAATACAATTAATTAAAATGCGGAGATTGGTACCTCCATATTCTTGCGGAATTGCCATCTCGGATGGATGCAGCAAATATTTCCAATTTGGTTAAAACTTAGGAGTACAAAATAAAATTAAATAGCTCATATACAGTTGCACAAATATATATGTACGTATATGTATTTACACAATTTAAAATTTAAATTATTATTTAACAATTAAAGATTTGATAAATACACCAATCTAATTTTCAAGTTCAACTTAAGCTCTTAGCAACCAAAATTACAATGCGTTTTTTAAAACAAAATTTTGGCGATAAAAAATGTCTCACAAAATTTAAGGCGAGATTCACAGAAGGGATGTGGTGCTAAATGTTTCGTTGGTGATTTGGATTCTGGGATACGGTAAGACGTACCCCGAAAAAATCGTAAAGTCGACTTAGAGTTATACATTGAAAAATATTCGAAATTAAATAGTTTTGCCTGGAGGGGAATGTGAGTTTTTGTGTTAGTGTGTCCAAAACAATTTAATCGCCCAATCACATATTGCAGTATCTCTAATGATCTCTTTTCTGTTTTAGTGTGAATTTTGATTTTTGATTCGATGACATAGTCCCGTCGTCGTCGTTGCTTCGATCTTGACTCCTTGTCTAGCAATCCATTTCCTCTAGGGTGCGCGACAGGCGATTATTGTCGATCCTTCGGCGCTGCGACCGCCGCACTGCATCCGCCCGACGGTAGGGCTCGCTCTTCAGCCCGAGCAGGATGTCCTCCAAAGCTCCGTTGTAGACTTCATCCTGCTGAAGCAGCTTCTTTTCGCGCACCGAATGCGCCTTGCTCTTCAGCTCGTTTATGACCGCTTCCTGCAAGGAGAGCGCGCCGGTTGAGGGCAACTGTTTGCATTTGGGTTTTTGGAAGCGGAGCGAGGCCAAGCCGAAGTGGGATTAGAGAAAGAAATATGTAAGCATTAGACAAGGAACACCATCACCAAAAGAACAGAAACTTATTACTAAATGGTCATAACTGTGGTTGACAATGGCAATTTATGAGGTATGTGGCCTTCTTCTCACCAAATCAAATCAAAATTTTATACATTAATATATTTTACTTTGTATTAATTGCCACTGGGTTCCAGTAGAACAAGGTGCTAATTAATTTAACATTTGATTAATATAATTTATTGATTTACGCCCGAGCATATATTGGGTTTTCAAAAATTATTTCCTGCATTTTACAGCTGGAATACCATTGTAAACAATATAACTTTTGTAATTCACTTAAATAATTTAGTTTTTAAAATGAACGTAAGTAAACATAACTGAAAGATTTAAATTTCATTTAAACAAAACATGAAAACAATTGGCTGCGTGCCATTTGGCACGAATCCATCGTATGGAACGGCCACACAAGTGAGATGACAATCAAAGTGGATTTAGCAATGGTATTAGCGAGGATTAGGCAACACAATAGTGGAGAATTAGTCTGAACAAATACGGTGTTAGGAGACAAGTAGAGACAAGCCAGGCGACTTACACTAATGTGGGAACTTTACACAAAACAAATCCCGTCACATGCCGCCCCCAGAGAGCAACAACTAGGTGGTAGAGAATGGTGGATCGATTTTTTGTAGTGGATTTAGCTGGGATTAGGGACACGGGCGGAGACCAAGTCCCCCTTGAACTCCTATCCCCAGTCGAGTATTAGACAGAGTGTGTGGTGCGATTTGTGTGAGTCAACCAAAAACCCAAGTAAACGTGCTAGGATTGAGGAAGTGGCCGGTGGGTGGATGCTACGATTGGACAAGCTGCTTCTGTTGCTGATTGGCAAAGTCGAGCAGGCAATGTATTTGCTGCATAATCAAATCAAACGAGATCAGAACAAAGCATAACAGGTTATCAAGTTTGAAACGATAAGTGCAATTAGAGATCAGATGTGTGAAACCGATTCAAGGGACTTTGCCGCCCTGAGATGGAGGGGTTGATGGCTTGCGCTTCGTGCTCGATGAGGGTGCTGCTGTCCGCCACTCACCTGTTGCTTCTTCTGGTTCACCTTATTGCGCATTAGCACCTGGTCGCTCTCCTTTTTTGAGGCAGCCAGAGCAGCCGCCTGTTCCAGCCGACGACGCTGCTCGTTCTCCTGATCGTGTTGCTGAAACAAGCAAAAAAAAAAAAATGTTAATAGCAACCTTTAGACAAGGTATTAACATATACTTACCTTAAACGCTCTTGTAAAGCGAACGATCAGCGCAAAGAAGGCAGCAGCGTCGGCATTCCGCGAGGAGTCCCCAAAGTATTCCACGCACTCCTTGAAGGCGTCCTGCGCGTGCCTTAGGTCGCTCCTGATTTTCTTCAACTTGTCCTCGCTGTTGTTGAGGAAGTCCCGAAGGATGTGCGTCTGCGCACCCTTTACACGCAGCTCCGCCTCCTTGCGAACCAGCTCCATGCCCTTGTCCAGCTCCTGAACATCGGCCACCACATTCTCGAGTGCCACTGACGCGGCCTTGTCCGTTCCGTACAGCTCGCTCTCAAAGCTCAGCAGGTCCGGGAACTTGGCCCGAATGGTGGCCACAATGTAGTGCAGCAGCGACGATCGCTTGTCCGTGGATTTCGTATCGATCAGGGTATCCAGCGATTGCAGCTTGAAGCCGTAGGCTGGTCCCCGCTTATTGCTGTTGAGATAGTTGCCAAAAGCCAGGACTATTTCTAAAACGGCCTTGAATTTTCGCGATTGTTTTAGGGAATTTGAAGCTCCTGCTATGGATTGCACTTGCTATAATGGGATAAAAATTATGGGCTTTATTAATGGGTGAACAAAATATAACAAAATAGTAAAAGAGTGGCAATAGCTACTGGTCTTAAAAAATCTTTAGCTCCTTCTTATATTCAATGACTCAAATCCCTTTAACTTCCTTACCGGACTAATGAGATGAACGCTGTCGACGAAGTTGCCCATGTAGTTCATGATGGCCAGCTTGGACGAAATGCGCTCCACTCGCGAAAGCTGCAACATGAACTTGTCCTCTTCGGTAAGCAGCTGCTGGTCCTTGCGCTCGATGATGTACTCCTTGTAGGACTTGATCTCGGCATCCGTGGGCACCATTTTTTGCAGAAGCTCGACGTTCTCCAATGACAGTTTTTTCAGGTCCAAACTGTGGATGGCAGCGATGACATCGTCTATGGGCATGCCCAACTTGCGACGGGAGATTGCTGAGGGTAGAGACAAGAGACAGTTGATCCAGACATGAACCAGAGAGTATAGCCCACTCACCAATGTTTCTTAACCTCGTGTGCTCCAGCAGCGACACATTGTCGGGCCTCTTGAAGCGCTTGCTAGACTGCAGCGATCCATCGACCTCGGTGCCACTGCTACCATTGCGCAAGGCGCCGCCAATACCGATCTTGAATCGCTCCTCGAACTCGTTGAAGTCGATTTGCTTAAAGATCTTCTCATCATCTAGCTCGTTAAAGATTGTGCCGCGCACCTGAATAAAATCAATGTTACAAAGTGCAGAGTAGAAGATAAATGGGTTGAGTGGAATTAAATCCAAACATGTACGTATGAACATTTTTTTTTTAATAGAAAACCATAATAAGATTGACATTTTTGCATGTTTTCTTAAATTTGCATCGTTAAGGTCCTTTCACACAAGTTAAAGTCCAAAAGATTTTTCAATATCAATTTTTCAATTTTTTCATTATTGTATGTTTTGGATTAACAATCAATCGGGGAGACCGGGGCTAGTTGGTGCCCGGGGCAAGTTTGAAATCTGCATTTTGAATTCCTTTAAATTGCACTAGAGCTGCCATCTATTTATGGTGTATGTGCACTGTGAATACCAACTCACACATAAAGTTTCATTGAAATGGTTCCGATATTTCAACATATATAAAAAATTATTTGTTTTTTGTACTTTTTCACATATACCCCGTACTTGGGGCAAGTTGGCTTTTTTGACAACCCACTACAAAATGCTCTGCCGCTCTTGATGGACTGCTTTGATTGGTTTGAAAAAAAAAACATTAATGTTACTATCTCATACTATGGTGCCTACAATTTTTTTTAACATACGTCAAAAGGGCAGAAAAAATCCATAAGTGGAAAAGGTCCCAACTAGCCCCGGTCTCCCTACTTTGTTTTTAGTTTTAGCCATGTAATTGAGATAAACTGTGCTCAAGATTTATAGTGCAACAATCGGTTTAATTACCTGGTTGGGTTTTAGTGCTATCCAGTTCAAGGTGGGCAGCTTGTACTTGGTTGGCACCTTGCGCTTGATGGTCATGGCGCCATCGGGAGCGGGCATAAAGCCGGCCACCGGCGGCGGAGGTGGCTGGAAGGAGCTGAGCATGGGCGGGGCGTGTGGCGGCGAGGGAACCGTCGAGGTAAGGCTACCGTTTGGACTGCCCAGCGGACTGAAGCCTGGCATCATGGGCGGCGGTGGAGGGGCCGGCGGTGCTGGTGGCGGAGGCGGTGGAGGAGCGGCTGACACAGTAGTTGGGGAAGCGGGCAGAGGCGGCGGAGGTGGCGGAAAAGCTAGCGAGGCTGCTCCAGAAGTGGAGCTTCCAGCCAGGAGGACACCGTTTACCAGAGAACCATCACCGCTGGAGGCGGATCGGGGCAAGGAACGGCTGAGCGTCTGCAATTCCATATTTTTGGTGTGAAGCAGCGTGTCCCGTTTCTTCAGCTCCTGCTCGTTGTGCTGAAGCATGCGCTGCAGAACAGTGAGCTCCTCCTCCAGATTCTGGCGAGTCAGGGCCAGCTGTTCGCGATCCGTCTTTAAAGTGATGTTCTCAGACTCCAGTTCCGCGTACTTGTAGAGGAACTCAGAGTTGCGATCGATTTCTCGCTCCAGCTGATCCTCCAACTCCTGAACTCGCTCCAGTGCTGATGTCTTCGTCTCGGAGTCTTCCATCAGGGCGGCGACATCGAAGACGTTGTCCAGGTAGGCAGAGATCTGCACCTTCAACTCCTCCGACTCTGTCAGGCGAATCCTTTCCAGGTACTTGTCCAGGCCCAGAGCCGTGAACTCGTACTGCAAGTGCACCCTGTAGTTCATGTCCTCCACTGAGTGCACCACTATGTTCATGAACTGCATGCACGCCACCATGAAGTCAATGTTAAACGCCTCAAAGTTCATAAAATACTCCATAAGGGTCTGGAAGCGCCGCTTCTCCTGGCACACGTCCTTGAAGTTGTCAAACGAGCACAGGATGATCTCATGTCCGCCCTTGACCAAGCAGATGGCCGCCAGCAGCTCCAAGACCAGGGCCTTTGTCCTCAACGACTTGTGGATGAGGCTCAGGGCAATGCAGTTTATGGCCTCGCGGTGCTGGATTACCATGTTAAACCCGTACTTGTTGTTCATTATGGCACGCAGGCACATTATGGACACGTGGATGTCGTCCGTGGCGGCGCCCATGTTCAGTTTTGCGATGTGTCGTGACCTTCGCTTTAAACTGGGACTGTCCAGGGCATCGGCAATAGTGGGTCGCAGGAATCCGTAGGAGAGCGAGTGCTGTCCTTGCTGCTGCCTCGAGTCCAGGAGTAGGGAGCCATTGGCGAGGCCATGACCTGCACTGCCTCCGTGGGACATTCCAACACCTCCACCGCCGGGACTAATCGAACTGCTAGTGCCCATCACCATCTCGCCGCCGTCTCCGCCGTTCGTGAGGTTCAAGCGCTCCTCGGAGGCACACAGGACACCCTGAAGGCGCTGCTCGTGACGCATCATCTGCAGCCGGAAGCTGAGATAGTCTACCAGGGCGTCCAGGCCCTGGTTCGTGTCGTCCAGAAACTCCTTCACCCACTCGATGTGGTTCGTGCGCAGCGAGATCTCCAGATCGCGGAGCACCTGGGTGGATGTGGATTCGCCGACCATCTTCCGTTTCTGACAAAGAAAGTAGAAGAGGTAAAGCTGTAAGTGTACAAAGAGAGAGAGAGAGTGGAGGACAGGAAGACGGGAGAAGGGTAACCGGAAACAGGCGACAGGATACAGATTCAGCAGTTGGAAGACCAGGATGAGGATCGGATTGGGATGGTGCAGATGCCAGGAGGTAAACAAATAAAAAGAAAGAAAGTAGGAAGAAGTGTGTGGGGGATCGTGGTGTGTTGTCAGTGTTGTGAGTAGAGAAATGAAATTTACACATTAATATTGGAACAACAGATTTCGATTTCAAGAAGGTTATTAACTTCGATATTTAATTTAAGCTTGGACCTTAGAGTGGGTTACAAAGTTAAATGACTTTTCTTCACTTTTTTAAATTAAAAGACAACCAGAAACCACATTACAGAAACAACTACAGGAAGCTAAAGATGTAGGAGAATTTAAAATTAAACGTACCCGATGACTCCGTGACGCCTTTGGGTCCAAATATGTGCGCAGTTTACTCAAGTAATGTGAGGGCGGATCCTTTGCCTGCACCATTTCCTATAAAAAATTAAAAAGTTTGTTTTAATAAGTAGGATACATTATAGAAAATCTTAACAATAAAGCAAGTTAGCTTCAAGAATATTAACTATTTATTTATATTTACTACTGACCAAAGTTATTATACTTTCTACCGAAAAATGTTCTGAAAAAACAAGAAAGGACGCTAAAGTCTGGATTCCCGACTATCATGCTTGCGATACTTATTGCCCTCTTAAAAAAAAAATCAAAACAAGAAAAAACGCTAGAGTCGCTAGCCCCCTTACAAAAAGTGTAGCCTGCTTTTAAGCTCAATACATTTTTGACGCACTTGTACACACAATTTCTTAAAACTATCCAGATTTTCAAGATATCTGTGAAGATATTTTTAATACAAACATCATTTATTAAGGGCAGTTTCTACCTTGTTGGAAGAAAAAAATCGAATTTTTGCATTTTTTGGTAGCTGCATATTTAAAGAATCTACTCGTGAAATTTCATGCGTGGATCAGAAAAATTTCAAAAGTTATAGATTACTTTGTCGAGCGATGTTGCGCGCGCTGCAATATACAAAACAAACTTTAAACGCGTTTTTCTCGAAACGGCATTTTTCAAACTAATGGGATTCCTACAGAAAGCACTAGTTGAGTAATCGTCATGAAATATTTTACACGTGTTTATTGAAGAGGTGTTAAAGCCTAATTGTCAAAATAAAAAATACTATTTTTTTTTAAACCGAACAATTAGACAAAAAAACATGGTCAAAAATCGATCATCGTGCTACGGCAAACCATTCAGCTCTCATTCAGCTTGATTTCAATTCCTCGGTGCTACGGAGCCTCAATTCAGCTGTGTTTAGCTGTTTTTAAACAGCTAGCAAATGTCTCAGCTATTTAGATAAATAAAGCAAAAATAAAAGGTTTTCATTAACAAGCCTAACATCACAGAAAAGCTGGTTCAATTTCTGATAATTCTACATTAAAATAATTACATTTTGCAAGCAATTATTATTTTTAATAATGTTATTAGCAAATTGTTTTGAAACTGGCTTGTACAATTTGTCAAACATAGCGGAATAGCATTTCACTGGTGCCACCTAGTTAAGTTCGAAAAGCGAAAACATATTTTATGGTGATAAAATACAGATGATTGTGTTTAAAAGCAGTAACAAAGTACAACAAAAAAGGTTGTCATTCTTAATTTGTTAGTCAAGCGCGTTTTTCCTATTTATTTTGTAAAAAAAAAAAAAGGGTTTAAATACTATTTTTCCTAGTGTGGCAACGATTTAAACTGTCAGCTGATGTATAGGAAGGGGAAGAAAAAAAAAACAGAACACAGCTAAATTACATACATAAATGACCATAAACAATACCAAAAACAATACTAAAAACAATTCCAAAAACAAACGTTTCGTCAGATTTGGAAAATGGGTCCAAAGAGTGTCTTAAGGGGTTATATACCTTTTTTATTTCCAAAAAATCTAAAATTTTTGTATTGCTTTATCTTAAAGAACAACTCCTTAAGAACATTTTCGCAAATTTTCATAGAGATCCGAGCAGTAGAAAAAAAGTTACAGCACTTCTAGCCGCGCGCCTCGTCCCGGCCCCAAGCTAAACATGAAACTTTAAACGCGAATATCTCAAAATGGTATTTTTAAAAAATGACTTTGCGGTGGCCACGATTGCACAAGAACTTTTTGATCGATCTTCTTCAATTTTTTTAAATTATTCGTAATGATTGTGCCGAGTTCGTGAACGATTCGGTTTTTCTGCGCCAATTTTGATTTTCCAGATAAAAATTTGTTAATAAAATTTTTATAGCTCGAAAAATCAATTTTTTGGAAAAATTTTTACTGTATGCAGAAATAACAAAATATTCTTTAAAAAAAAACGTTCACGAACTGGATATAATACTATACTAATGAAAATTTTTTGGTTTTTTGATTTTGGTTAACCTGCTGGACTTCCATCGTGGCCACCGCAAGCCTCTATAAAAAAAAGGGTTCCGAGAGAATTGCCATAACTTTGTAAATTATTTATATTTTTTCAAGAACAAACGCTTGTTGTTTTAATAAAAACATGTACTATTAATAAATAATAACTTTAGTTCCATAAAATAATTGCTACACACCTGAAAAAAAATCAAAAGTTCCCTCAATTTTTTCGCTCAAAAAGGTATATAACCCCTTAAGCGTCTTCGCTCTATGGTTTCCTTTATCGCCTGTTGCCTGCGCAGCTCATCCAGTTCAAGAAGTCTTGTACAAGGCATTTTGTTTAATTTGTTTAAAATTTGTTAGATATTTAGTGCCAGTTCGGGTCCAGTTCGAAATGGTTTGTGAGCTAGCTAAAAATATGAAATCGCTCGAAGTTCCGTGGCACCCAGGAAATTTTTCAGCGATTTGACAAAAAGATGAATTCAAAATCGCCGCTGTTTGCCGTAGCACCCCTGAATAATTACTTTAAAAACAAAAATAGGTTTTAACTAATTATGTAATTTTAAATTATAAATAGCTTTCTGTTTTCTTCTTTCTCTAAAATGTATTAATGTATTAATTAACTACTATTAGCCAGTACTTTGACTTATAAAGAAATGATTCACCTGTTGTGGCTAGCGCTATAAATGTAACTTTTTTAACTTGCTGCGCTGGGATAATAAATAAAATAAAATAAAACATTTGCAACATTCACAGTATTTGCTTACTCTTCGAGTATCGCAAACAATGATGTTCCTTTGAAAAAACACTTTGTTTAGTAAACGATTTACTTTTTTATGAATAAATACGGGAATTACATTCATATTCGAATGTTTCTGTGACAAAAGTGATTAAAATTCAGTTACTTGCTTAAAAAAAAGATTGTCGTACACATTTTATTCCCTACGCCGAAAAAGTTTGAAATTTCTCATAACACATTTTCCATCAAAGCATCTATATGAAAATAATGAAGTTGCACTGCACTCTTTAAGAATATGACTAAGACGACATTAACACATTAAACAGAAAAACTTGTTGAACTTTAAAAAAAAACAAGAAAGAACGCTATAGTCGGGTTTCCCGACTATAAGATTTGCGATACTCATTGTCCGCTTTAAAAACAGCTAGCTAGCCCTCTTCAATAATGTGTAGCCTACTTTCATGCGCAATCAGTTTTAAGCGCCCTCTATTAAAAAAAAAAAGTTTTGCCTACTTTTGAGCGCAATACAAATTTTAAACGCATTTGTATACACAATTTCTTTTTTAGATATTTGAGTAGATATTTTTAATACGAACAACATTTGTAAGGGCCACTTTTCTCTGGCACTAAAAATTTGGACACCACAGAGTTTTTTCCGGTTTGTGGGCGTAAAAAGGGGCGTGGTCAGGTTTTGAAATATACTTGATCTGCGCTTTGCTAATACAAGTCTGTGGCCAAAATTTGGTGGTTCTAGCTCATATAGTTCCCGAGATCTCGACGTTTGTACGGACGGACAGACAGACATTTGCAACGTTTACAGTATTTGCTTACTCTTCGAGTATCGCAAATAATTATTTTATGTGTTAAGTGAGACAGATGATGACAGGTGACAATAGCCAAACCAATTAAATAAAATGTATTTTACGATAATATTCATTTATAAATAAAAATAAAATAACAAGTAAAGTATTACTCACAGGATCGTTTAGAATAATAGTGCTTTTTTCTCGATCGTTTAAATTTTAAGTTTTTAAAATCAACTGATTTTGAGTTAGAATTGTATTTAAGAGACATATGTTTTTTGCACAACCGATGGTACAGATAAAATTTAAGCTTATCAAAAACTACTATGTACCGCTACAAAGTAGATTATTTATTCGCTTCCTAATTACAAATTGTTGCCGCTATTACATTTTAATTGCCACTGAAATCATCTTCAGCGAAGTTACCCAAGTCTCTGTTCAATGAACTGCCCGTGATCGGGCACTTGGTAAAGGAAGGGGGATTTTCAGCGAATCCACAAGCATTAACACTAGACCGAGACTTAGCGGCTTTTACTTTTGTTTTTTTTTTTCTATGCTTTAACTGCATATTTGTGTACATGTTTATGGTACCGCACACCTCCACCCCAAGTAGTATCTTGGATGCCCCGATCACATAAGCATCGATGGCTTGCCTAACTTTAAACATTTTTAAGCATGAAGCGTGGTATACTTGTTTTGGCTTGCGTCTGTTTGTTTTTTTTTTTTTGGGTTTTGTTTAACTATGCCAACAACTTAGGCAGCCACCAAAAGCCACAATAACAACACCAACGAAAAGGCAGCCAACGCATGACTACAACCTAAACTATGTGTGGGTTTTGGTTTGGGTTTGAACTGCAGCTAGAGAAAAACCAGTTTGATTCTTTTCCCCAGCCGAAGAGAGCTGGGGAAATATCAGCAGTCATACAACCACAGATATTCCTATATGTATACGGATATGTAAACCGCTGCAAGCGGCTCCAACGATTAAAAACTGCAATTTATCGCCGTCATAATAATTTGCATTTTGTCACTGTGAGCACGAAGAGCGGCTAAGAAGCAGAGACAGGAAGAGAGCGAGGACCGAACCGAGTCCATGGGATTGGCCCCACTTCACTCCACGTCCTCGAGAGGCAAGCTTCGCCTCCACCAACCTACCATCCCACCATCATCACCGGACCTGTCCGTCTTGTTGTCCGGAGGTCTGTCTGTCAGTGGGCTGCGTTTTCATTCATTTTCATGACTAAACTACGTTGGAGCGGAATTGTGGGTTGTGGGGGTATGTATAATAAACCGGATAAAGAAAATTTACTTATTGTCCTGAAGGGAGATGTTCACAATTATTGTTTTGGAACAACTGAGATATCTACCAAATAATAAAGTTACCTTTAGTTTTTTAATATTTTAAAATATTAACCCAAAGCGAGAGTTCATTTATAGTTTCTTTTTAGTATTACCCATCCTAAAAGTTGTACACTTAAATTATCACGTGTTCATAATGTATTTTTAATATTCATATAGATTTGCACTTAAAATAGAAATCAAGGGAAATCTATTGCTAAAGAAACCGGACAAATTTTGTTATTATATTTCCAGTCTGAATAAGGTTACTGATGATCGAAAGGGGCTATATATGTAAAGAAGACTTGATTAATGTGGTATTTGAAAGCATCAGCTAATCGAATTGTTCTACACCTTGGCTTCCATAAAGATTCAAAACCTTTCTAATTTTACCAAACTTTTCAATCTTAATTTTCTTCGCCGTTAATCTTACTTCGGACGGATTTTGTTAGGCAATTTTCAATGCATGTCCCACAGTGCGGTGGGCCTGAATTATGGAAAACAGGTCTGTTTCTGTGTTGCAGGCAAGCAGGCGGTTAAGGAACCGGCGACGACGACGTGGACAACAACAATAGTCGTAGGAACAACAGCAGCAACAACGACGAACAGTGTTGGGTTTTTATGATACTTTATCGTATGGCAGAAAATGTTTGACGCGAGTCCCGAGTTTCCAAAGAGTGTTGAGCATTCCTTCCTCTGCTTTTTTCGAGAGCTACTTCACCAAAATGCCGATGGCGAATATATTATGCTTTGCGTCGCAGTTGTTTTCCGTTGTTATTTTCCTAGGTGCAGCTCTTGAAAATTCAGTGACCCAGTTACAAGCGAGATGGATGGATAGCTGGTTGGATTGGATGGATAGATAGAATCCATCAAATTGAGCCACGCTCTAGTGCACACGTTGATAGTTTCGTCATATTCAAAAAGCAGCCGTACAAAAAAAACACGCAATCTGGATTTGTCCATATAGCGCATATAACAGTCGTGTAAATACATTTTACTGCCCTATTCTAAAGCAATTTAGCGTCGCTCTCATTGCCGAAATGTTTCGGTGTTTTGGATTCAGTGAGCGAATTTAGATCATTAAACACTCTGGTGTGCGAGGCGGCAAAAAAAAAAGATACATCAAAAAAGCGCAAACGACAAAACAGCACGCACTGCATAATGATTGACAAAGCTGATACACGGTTCATGTACATAAATATAATTTTCTATCTAGACAGACAGAGCAATATATTTAAACACATGTCCTACAATTTATGAATGCCAGTTCAGCATTCGTTGTTGAACGACTGTCAGGGGAAACATTTTAAAATATTTCTGAAGTCAAGCCTAACTTATAAACCAGGGATATACGCTGAATTGCAAAACTGTTACACAATTTTATTTTTTCACTTCAACGGTCCGTATCTTCGCTTCTAAGCAACGCATGCTCAAAATCTTAGTCTTGTTTTATTTGTGACTTATTAAAGTATGTTTTCTGATACTGTAAAGGCATTTGAAAAGCCGCAAGAAATATGACAAATAAATACGTTAAAAAAAGTCAAATGTTAGTTTTGCACGCTATACAATGATTTTATTGATAGTTTTTATTTGCGATACTCGAAGAGTAAGCAAATACTGTAAACGATCAAATGTCTGTCTGTCCGTCCGTCCGTCCCTCCGTCCGTCCGTACAAACGTCGAGATCTCGGGAACTAGAAAAGCTAGAACCACCAAATTTTGGGCACAGACTTCTAGAAACAAAGCGCAGATCAAGTTTGTTTCAAAACTTGACCACGCCCCTTTTACCGCCCACAAACCGCGAAAATCTGTGGCGCCCTCATTTTTTATGCAATCGTTACGGTTTTAAAAGAAATATAATGATATGTGCACTGTCTTACTACATTCCGAACCATTTTGTGCTCTAATAAATAATAAAGAAGTTATAGAACATTTTGCTATGCCTTAAATCTAGTCTACATACATATTTTACATACACGTGTTTGTGAATGTAAAATCTACAAATATCGTTTTTTTATTCGTTTTGTTTTTTTAAAGAGGGAAAATGAGTATCGCAAATCTTATAGTCGGGAAACCCGACTATAGCGTTTTTTCTTGTTTAAAAATATGTTTACAGACCGTTCGATTTTTTTAGTTCCCCAAAATAATTGGGCATACTGTGGGTGTAGCTTTGCACAAATGCAGGAAGTTAAGCGTTCTTTAAATAATTTGAATTTTCAAAACACGTGCGTGCATCTGATTTAAGCACTAAAATGGCGAAAAAATTCATTTTTAGGCTCAAAATTAAAAAAAAAAAAAAAAAAAAAAAAAGGTTTGTTCTGAATCGATCTTATCATTTCTGATAAACTTCAGCACTAAAAACTGTTCAAGTAGAGACAGAAACAGCAAAAAGCCTTAATTACATGAATGGGTTTTTGAGGTTATGTAACTATTTTTAATTTTTCATACTATAAGTTAAACTTTTGTAAACATGCATCGGCTTGTTTGGTTACTGACTAAATGCCCAACAAAATAAGGTATCCGTCATTTAAATCGGACGTAGATAACCCGAGATACGGATGAAGTTATAAACCAATGAATTACTGGTTCAAGGATTACAAGGCGTTCATACAAAATTTCCATAGAAACATAGTTTTTTTGCCACATAGAAATGTCTGATTTCCAACTTCGTCCGTATATAAATAAATAAACAGTTTTGCAAGTCAGTGTAAATTAATTGAATAAGAACCCAGTCATGCAGTAAACCCAATTTTATATTAAACAGATTATAAAAGTACACTCTACAGTTAATCTAAAGTTAATTTTTTCACTATTTCCGCTGTTTCTTTACAAAAGCCCGCTGTTTCTTTACAACAGCAGTCTTCTTCATTGCATTATAAGCTAATTTTAAGTTGTACTCATAAGATCGTCTGTAAGGCCCTGTTTTCACATTAAACTAAACCCAAAAAAAGGAGATTGTTTTCTTTGTTTAAGCACATCTAGCAAACTGACGTACTTTATTTTATTAACCATGCTAAACTGTTAAAGTAATTTAAAAGCCGGTATTAGACCTTGAGTCCGCTAAAAAACGTCCTTAACCAAAATAGGTCACAAAAACAAACCAAAAAAAAAAAAAGAAAAACAAAAAGTAATTTATTATAATGAAAGATATAGTTGCACAGAAGATACACTTCTGTTAACTTAATTAATTGGTATAAGCTTAAAAGTAGTGTAACTTATGAGGATTAAAGTCGTCAGTATCTCGGCAGAAATAAACCTAACAATTGTAAACTTTGCAACATAGTTATCAGTAGTATTGTCCCAAAGAATAAACACACACCTGTTAGCTTTACACTATTGCCAATGTTTGAGAATACATCTTTCCCATGCGTTAACCTGCTTGAACTATTCGCAACCCAGTTTTCAGTTGCTAATTGAAAGAGAATTTCGTAAAGTTGCCTTTGGCATTCCAACTGGCCTACGCACACAGACAACTCGAATTTAACGATTTCATTGCGCAAAGTCATTTGCTATAGCTTAATTAGAGCGGCGCCCGCTCCACTCGACCCTCCCCACACTTGTGCAGCCTAAAGGTCAGTGTTCAAGGTGTCGACATTAGCGGCAAGATACTCCAACTAGACCCCTCTCAATCCATACCTTGTTTCTATTGTAACCCCTTCTGAACTGCGCTTCAGGGAGGGTCCAAAGTGTTCAACTGGGAACGAAGCAAGTTGTAATCTGCAAAGTGCCCACAGGAAGCTTGGACCTCGATAGCAAAGAGTTTTAGCACACAATTTAATGAGCGTTTTTAGTCCCATATCCGTTCACATTTTTGGGTAATATTGGAATAAAGCGGAATTCTTAAAAATAAATGGCTTAAGATTGAGTTTGTAACCTTGTAATCATAAAATCTTGCTTATGAAAACTTTATATAGTATGTTCTCCATTACTTACTTGATCGCATATCATGTCCCATTTCTTCTCGTCATCGTAGTTACGAAGTAGCTTGGCCTTATCCGGTGGCAGGTCCATTGAAGCCTGTCGTAAAAATTATAGGAAGAACAGAGAACAATAAGTAAGTGTTATTAATTAGATAAACCTATATAAAAAAACAGAGATGTGTTACTCTTATAAAATGGTTATTTGCTAGGTGGAGCTAAAGAAACAGCACTCAGCCAGTTGGAAAGCCCATTAAAGAACAAAATATACAGCGTATTATGGCCTATTAAGGTATACAGTCTTGCATCTCTTTGGGTATTTCACCGGAGCACTATTTGCTGCTCATGCTAATATTGAATGACTTCAGCTGCTGATGGTTGATCAGAAGATTAGTGCGAAAGACTCAGCAAACCATGAGAAATAGGCGACTAAGCTACGCTCTAATTCCTAGATAAGAGTTAATATCATGAAAAAACAAGGAAATATAGTATGTTTGTGTGACCCCAACCAATTTTCCAGATTTAAGCTGGAGCTCACTGGACCACAAAGCAACTCAAATACTCAAAAGCAATTTACCTGCTCAATTGCTGAACCGATGATTGTGTAAAATGGTTAAATGTACAATTTAACGGGAGGCAATGCACCATAATAAAATCAGCAAATATGCTTACGTGACTTCAATTTAATTTTTTCACTTTTTTTCTCCATTTTTATGGGTGCAGCTGCAGTTGGAAGTTCTAATTAGACACACACACACTTTTATGGGATGAGAGCAGGAAAAGGGTGTGGTAAAGATGGAGGGGACTAGGGAAAATAATGCAAAATGTACACACAACATTAGATGCACAACCGGAATAAAAGAAATGTATTTAGTGCATTTTTATGCACAGGAACGTAACCGTTTACAATCTCGCTTCTAAGATCATCAATACAATAAATTATCACATTGCCGGACTAAGATTGAAATGAAATAAAAAGATATCCCTCTTCCAAGTTTTTAAAATTTAAAAACGCCTTTAGCACTGTACATCCTTGTTTAATACCAGATACTGTAATAGTATCTTTGTAAGATGTGCACATCTTAAACTTATCTCCATAAAAAATAAATAAAAAATTAATCTTTTACCTGAGATTAAATGCAATTTCCGCGAGTTTTTTTCCCAAGATGGTTTTATATTCTCTAGATGATAGCAAAATGTTCTTGTTTAATATTTTTTCTCATTCAATTACTGCAAGTTTAATTGTACCTCTGTAGTTTATCAGACTGCACCCAGAAAAAAATTTTTCCTACAATTTTAGGAATTTGGTTTTTATTGCCTTAAAAATGTATTTTAGGTAATAAATGGACTAAAAAAATGTTAAATTTACCTAAAACAGCATATTTTAAGGCAATAAACGTTTAGGCATCCATGACCTAAAATCTAGGCTATTTGGACTCAAATTGTTAGTAAAAAGGAAAGTTGAAAGTTGAACTTGTGGGTTCAATCCCTGCCTGCGACAAGATATTTTTTTTTACTGTTTTTTTTGTTTTTTATGTTGGAACTTTATTATTAAATTTTTAAATTAATTTAATAAATAAGTTAATTGTTTTTCTTAACAAAAAAACATTTCTTGTGCCTCATGATTATTAACTTACATGTGAACATAACCTAGATCGAATTTTTTAAAATGGGGCAATTGTTTTCTACTGGTTGTCTTTTTAAAATAATTAAATAAATTAATTAATTAATTTCTTGCATTTTGCATGGGGGGTTGTAGGCACCCCTACGTATCTTTTCACAAAATGAAGATTGACTTTTTTTGGTAATGTCATTCGCAAGCAATTACCTTATGTATGATTTATGCCAAATATCAAAGTAAACGAACGCGTTTGCTTTTTGAAATGAACGAATTGGTTTTTTTTGTGCTTGGAAAAGGTGGTGAAGTTTTTTTCAAAGATTTTCAATAGTGTATTAAATAAAATAAATCGATTAAGAAGGCTCCACATTTTTTAGTCAAAGTATGGAACAATATCGATTTGAACCAAAAAATGTATGCAAATACATTTTTTAATTACTTCTTAAAATGTCTGCTAAAGTTGGTTGTGGGCACCAAAATTGGGGGGGTTGTGGGCACCCGTTTTTTTTTGGCAAATTTTTTTATAACCTACAATTTCTTGTAAAATTGTTTTCAAAATTTGTTTGAACATTCTTGTAGAAATCTTAGGCTCTTGGAAAAGGATCCTCTCCCGTTGAGGGGGATTATCACCAAGATTTGTAATTTTGGATCGAGCTTTTCGTCTGAAATGTGTTGACATGCGGGCCAGTTATTACACATGTCAAAATTGTGTTTCCGACGATGAATAACGCCTATGTAGTCTTTGAAAAAAATAAATTGTCGTTATGTTGATATTGGTTGCGGTTTTTTTCCATATTTTTCCATTTGCAGCATTTTTTCCCAGGGTGCCCACAACCCCCCCAAAAAAAATGTTAGCTGAAAATTACGGTTTTACAAAAGTCCATATGAAATTTTTTTACAAAATCAAGTATGTTTCTTCATAATTAGTTAGTTTAGGTCTCTAGCTTTACACAGATACCCATATGTCCAAATAATATGCACTAGTTCGGTAATTATAAGCCAAAAACAAAACTATGCCCACAACCCCCACTTCTCCCCTATCTCTGTGAACAAGCTATTTTATGCACGAAGTAGAAGTATGATGTGTGGTGCAGTGGGTAGGACTCGCGTCTCTGGTTCCAAACGGCATTGGTTCGAGTATCAGTGGAAGCAATGTGAATAATCGTAAGTTTTTTTCAAATTATAATAAATTTATTTAATAAAAACACTATAAATCTAAACAACATTGTCCAGCTTTAGTTACCAATTCAGAAAAAAAAAAAAAAAAAAAGAAAACACATGCCAAGTGGCGGGCTCGAACCAGGGACAAAAATATGCCGAGCTGAAGTTGTTCCACTGAGCCATTGCCTCAATTTTTTTCTGGTGGCAGAATGCACAGATAATTTGGTGTGTTTTTTTTTTGCCTTAAAACCTAGTCTAGCCATTGCCTAAAAAAAAACAAAATTTTAGGCTATTTATGGCCTAAAAACTTGTAGGCAATGAGTGCCTAGTTTTTAGGCAATAACTGCATTGGAGCCCAATTTAGGTCAAATGACCTAGAATAACAGGCAATTTGGAGGCATTTTAGGTAATAAATTTCTCTGGGTGTGTAAATTAAGCTAAACAATTATTACAATTAGCGTTAGCCCTTCCTTTGTTTATTTTTTTTAACGTGCTCATTGCAAAATATACGTGTCATTTAATTTCCAAACTCAGAGGGATGTGAATAAATGCGAAATAATGGTTGCAAAATGTATTGATTAATTAATTGTAATGTTATGGGTGAGCCGCTGGGACCCATAGTTCCCCTTTCGTTTCCCCTCCCAGTCCATTGTCCGTTACGGTCTGAACCCATCAGACTGAGTGATTTGCCTCGACGCGCTTTTCATAATAACAGAACAATAAATAAGTAAATAAAAGAGTGCATAAAAAAGAGAGAATAATAAACAAGGTGACAAAGGCAACCGCTCTCTTCAATATTTATGCGAGGGCAGACAGGCTCAGAAAGCCAGAAAGCGAACATGTACTATATAAATTGGACATGATGTACATACGGTGTACATAATGAATAGCTTGACCGTCATACCGGATACGTATTTTAAATTTGTTTTATTTTTTGAGTGCCTCTATCTGAGTTTGTGTATATGCATAATGGGGCGCTTAGGGCTGTGCGCCTCGATCCCCCTCATTTCAATTCGAATCTACGCTCATGACAAATGACTAAGCTTGAGATGTATAACATTTAAAAAACAACATGTAATACAAATAATTATAACGAACAGCTAAGTATAAAATGTATAAAATATATTTAAGTAACCTTGAATTATTCAAAAGACCTATCAATTGTCTGCTTTAATTGAGCAATAAAAACGTATTTATTATTCACTTTAAAATTGGAAAACCCGATTTTAAATAAAGAAAAAATCTTATATTTTTACCTCTTATTTTAAATGCTCTTTTTATATTAAAAACAAACCACATGGTGCTTTAAAAAGTGATTTTCATGCGAATCATGAACATCAACAGAAAAAAATGTGAACACATGTGCTTAGTGAGTCAATCAACCACGTCATTTTAATTTAATGTTAAACCCATTGTTCGAAAGAATATTTAAGTGAAAATGGCTATCTTGTCGCAAAGTTTTTAAAATATTGAAACAAAAATTCTTTGTGGGCATTCGAGGCAATATTAACATGTACTCTATTTTACAAGTCATACTTCTTCTTCCTTAAAATCATCGACCGAATTTTGAATGTGCATGATACATGGGGATGCACAAAAGAATGTACTTCCTTTTTTTCTGAGAACTTTCTATGATTGTGATATTTTAAAGATAAGGAAAAAACGCCGATTAGCACTATTCGAATTCCTTTTTCAAATGCACGTGCGAAACACAAGCAGTAAACATTGGCAAAAGAAAAACATTGGAAGGGAATCTGAGTTAAAATTTTCTTTAGTTTTTGACATGATTTGTTATTTCTATCGAATCATCTCAGACCTGCAAACGAGATCAAGGAAAACCGAACAGTTTAACTATCTTAGATGGGGTTCCCATAAAGTACTATTTTCCGCAAAAAAAACAGATGGTCATATGTTTTTATCATTATGTTTTTGCGCTATGGTCATTTAGCAGACCGCAAAGGAAGTGAACAACAAAGATAAACTTATGTTTGCCCTACAAGGCAGATAAAAGGGGTTCACATAATAATCCACAATTTTTTTTTGCAGAGTCGTTAAATAAAGCCAATCCTAATGGACAATGCGATGAACAAAGTCATTAACGTATTGCTATTGAATGCGAATTATATGCAACGAGGGCTGTAAGGCAGAGTTAGGGTATTTAACTGAATATAATAAAAAACATTATGCTATTTTTAAAGACACTACAGAGAAAAAACTTTTAAAATTACAATTATTAACCCAAATTAATATTTTTTCTTGCTTAGAGAAAACAATGTTTCGGATTATTCCAATAAAGAATTTTGATTAAAATAGAATTATGATATAACCACCTATTTTAAACAACTGAAACTGGCCTCGCATGAGCAAAGAGTGCTTAACAATATTAACAACATTAAGTGTTGTGGTTCACTGCCTTGCGGTTTGTCAGCCATTGAAAATGTCATTAACAGAGACGGCTAACCCCTTATCACCCCACCCTCACAACGACCCTGCCGGCAATTGTTTATAGATATAGATTCTAGGCCTGAGACTTAAAGACAACGATGATGATTAAGCGAGTGAAAGTTGGTTTGTTCGAGAAAGCTGGTAAGAGATCGGGGATGAGGATTTTATGCGGTTTAGCCTTTGTGTCTTTCTCTATATTTATGCCTATGTTTGTGAATAATGACACCCACAACATAAACCGCAGATAAGTCTCTTGAAAGTTAATGCCTGCAATAATGCAATCAAATTAACATTTTCATTCGTTTATACTTTTAGCTGGAACTTTGACTTTGCAATAATATAAATACACTTTTACTTTCAATTGGATAAACGGATTTTATTGGTTTGATGTCAATTTTAAAGCTATTAAACTTAATAAGTTAACAATCACATTTATCAGCTGCGCATTAATTGGTACTTTAAACAATCTCAGCTAAAATCAAGTAAAGTACAAACCACAGGAAAGATTGCATAAAGGCGTGTTTGGAAATTGAACGTGAGCTTGAAACATTTAACTACAAACAAATATTTATAATAATAAATATTAATTTGTATTTAATATTTTTAATTAAGTTACCTGAAATACTTACATATGTAAGTATTATTTATTTCTGTCGTATCTCTTAAAATTTGTTAGTGGTTAAACATTAAGTTGCAGTTTTTATAAAGAAAGGGTATTGCAGCAAAGTTTAAAAAAAAAATATGTTAGGTTTAAAACTAAATTAATACTTGACTCCAGAATATAAAGAATGGATATATTCAATTTGCAATTCATTTTTTTTTTTTTGGAATAGTTTTACTACTCTAACTCTGACTTTCAACGATTTTCTGAGTCAATTGTTTGGTCAGCTTGAACGGTGTTCTATGCCACAACGCATCAGCACCCTTATGCATAGAAGATTCTCCCTCTCTCTTATTCAAAGTTCAATCAACCCACGCGCGGCAGAGTCGTAATTTAACCGGAAACATATGCACCGACTGCGTCTGATTAGACCCAGCCAAACGCAAATTATTAGCGGCAAAAACTGTTGGATTGTTGTTATTTTAAAACCATGAATCAGCCAAACAATTGCTTTGAATCGAAAGGCGACTGCACACTGGACACTGGCGCATTGGATGTGGCAGTCTCGGGTCTCGTAGCACAAGTCCCCTTCAATGGCAATGGGCAAAAGTGCTGCTCACTTTTGACTAAATTGAGGTAAACACGAATTACCCAAGCCGGAGACACAAGGCAAGGGCGAGGCCACCAGTTCCCGGCACAGCACCTCTACAATGCTACCGAAATGGCAAACAAATACAACATCGAGAGACAAAAAAGAAAAAAACAGCCAAAGGTAAACACACAGAAAACACTCTTTGAGTGCGAAAAGAAGGCAATGAATTTTGAACAAACAATAGACTAAGAATAACAAATAGTAGAGGGGGAACTTGTTATCTAAGGTCTGTCAATAGCTTGAATACCCATGAAACTATATATCTGATATCTGTTTCTTTTTTCAAAATCGATTCTTATATTTAAATCGATTTTGAAAAAAAGGAAAGGATATTAACGGTTTTTAGATTAGAAGAGTAAACAGATATTTCTTTTTGTGAAAATATGTATATCTTATGAAATACTTTTTTTTTTAATGCTGGTAAATGGAAACCTTTTCCGGTTTAGCATTATTATTATTCCAAGAATTACTTATTTTAAGACAACAAGCTCCTTTAACAAGTAGTAATTGCTTTGAAAAAAATACGAACAAAATAATTTACGAACGCTTTCCTTCTTTGATATCTGAATAAATATTTTTTTTAGTTATGGAATGGGTATAGTAAACACGTGATACCTTATCGAGACCATGAAGTCGTACAAAAGGTCTTGATAACTTCGGAAGCCCGCTGAGAAAGATATAATAATTATAAATAGAATATAATTATGAATAAAATTTTTAAATTAAACAAAAAGTAAATGTTCATATATGTATGTAAAAAACTGAATGTAGAATATCGTACAAAAATATTCATATGTATAACAAATTCCTTAACGTAAAACAAAATACCTTCAGTAATGCAACGCCTTAACAAAAGAAGTTCAGAAACAAAACAATACATATTTTGTAAGGAATATATATTATAGAATATAATATTTACGCACTACCTTATCGAGATGCTCAGGACAGTATTTACAACCTTCAGATTAATACAAAAGATCTTAAGTGAGGTTTAGTGCCAAAAACGGGCGGAGAAGTCGGAAACTCGTTGGAGGAGCATTTCTCATATTACTGACTGACTGCCGATAACTGAGAATTCAAGCAGCGCCATATAAATAAAGATTTCTGTATTCGTCTTCCCCTTTTGTTCGGCCCGTCTAGAGATAAGCCGCGATCTCAAAGCCTTCCAGCAGCTTCACCCGCCGCAGAGTGCGGGAAAGAGAGAGAGGGAGACCGAGCGGACCGGCGGTACGAGTGAGTCAGCACTGGAGTGCGACAGAGAGGGCGAGAGTCGATCAATTCGCTTTAATTGCCATTAGCATGCCGAATTGGAGTGGCTTACGGGGTGCGGGGCTCCAGGAGGAGAGAAGGGGCGAGGCGAATCAAATGGCGGCTGTGGGTCACAATCATTTGTTACAGTTTTGTGACGGTCAAAACTGAGAGTTTTTTGTGCTCTACTCTTAGTTTTATTTCAGTTTTTGGCAATATGTTTACTCGTAAAATCTTAATTACGCGGTCTTGTTCGGAAAAAAATAAGTCTAGCCTGATGACAATCGTATTCAGATGGCAAGCACACGCCTTTAGCACAGTGGTTTCTACACACTTGCGGCCAGAACAATATACCAAAATAATTTTTAAAGTGTATCAAAAAGTTTTGCAAGTACAACTAAGGCTATGAGAAAAACATAGGAGATGATGGGACAAAACCGACCTTTTAAGTTGGGCTTGAATCGACCTCATAATTTTTTATAACAGGCATTATTTTGTGTTTCTAGGCGTGATAAAATAAAATCGTTTAATGTATAAAACTTCAATATAATTTCAATAAGTTCAAAATGTATTTTTTAGTAAAAAATAAATACATTATTGATATGAAGAGATCTGAGTTTTTGATACATATATAAATTACTTAAAATGTTACGTAGAAATCTATTATCTGATAAATTCGATTTTGTACAAGCTTTATTGCTTTGGGGGTTCCACGGTGCCCAGCTTGGGGAGTTGTGCAAGCCAAGTCGTAGCAGAGAACAGAACGGAACAGAACCCAGAATAAAACTGGGGAGAGTCGCAGATACAAACTTAGAGATACACACGCACACTACCGAGCACAACACTCGCGTTCACATATGTGTGAGTGGCTGACAAAAATTCAAGCGAACAAGTCGTCGCACACTCGATGAGGTCATCAATCACATGCAACAAATGCGAGGGCGGAACGGGAAGGAGGACGGCGAAGGGCGAAGGGTGAGTGGCAGGAAGCCAATCCTTAAGCCTCTATATACCAGCTACAACATTCGCTTGAGTAACCGCATTTCTTAGATCGCTTTTTGAACGTAAACAAACATTTCTAATAGCGAATTTCGAAATATTACGGATAGAAAATGAACGGGGTGGGTGGGTATATAAATATTAACATTAAATACCAGATGCGAATCAGTAAACCAAGTTTTTAAACTTTTTTTTATTTATTTTTGACTTTTGTTATAGCTTCTGCACTTTTGGTTAGCGGGAACAACCAGAATTTGATAGTTTTAGGCAAGCTTTTGTTTAATTAAGATAATTAATTTGATTAGCCCTTACTTAAACTAAAAAGGGTAATATTTGTTTCGTGCAAGTGGGTGTAGCAGGGTTAATCAAGCTCCTTACAAAGGAGTGCCAGTAATTTAATGGTCGGTCTATAGACTATAACTTTCTTAATTGTTATTTATCACAATTTCGTTCCTTTTGCAGCTCAATACTCTACTCAAAGGAGTACAGTGCTTAATCTAATGGTCAAGGATTAGGTGTTTACTAACCAAAACCTTAGCGAATCGCCGGTCGAGCTCGTCCGTGGTGGGCATGGGCTGCTGGCTCCGGCTCCGCAGGCTGGGCTGCCTAACATGCTGGTACTGGGAGCTGCAGCCAATGTCGTAGCGCAGGTCATGCTTCTGCAGCGTACCGCCGCTAGAGGCGGAGCCGTTCAGCTGGTGGCCATTACGCATCGTGTGGTGAAGCGAATGCGGATGCTGAAGCTGCTCGTCGGCGTCCACATCGGCGCTGGTGATGGGGCGCGACTTAACGGCGCCCATGATGGTGGCAAAGCGACCTGATCCCGAGCCGGAGCCGCCCCCGCCTCCTCCTCCTGGGTCCACTAAGCCCCCGGATCTGGATCCACCGCCGCCGGCGTCCTCGATGCTTGCGGCTTGGAGCGCTGTGCTAAGGGACAGCGACAGGGTACCCCATACAGTCCGGCAGAGGGCACGGGTGCGTTCCGGGCAACTTGACAGTTGCTCTTTGATTCCGGTGAAGATATCCAAAGCGGTTGTTCAACGCTCACAGTTGGCCAATCGAATACTACTTTTTGTTTGTTTTTAGTTTGTTTTATGTATTTTTTTAACGAGGTAAACTGCTGCTGTGTTCAAATTTTAATAATTTAATTTACTTATTTTTGACAATGTAAGCAAAAACACAATTTCTTGCTTTTGCTGTTGTTGCTGCTGCAACGGCAGCACACACACAGGCACACGCGCACACGAATGCAGGCACAAACACAGACAAAGCAAGATTTCGATGAAAGGACGACGCCTCTTGTGCTTTGTTCGCAGATTTTTTCAATCAAGGGGCGTGGATTTGCTTACATAGCGCGCCGCTTACATTAGATTCGGATTGGGGCCGAGGAGAGTGGGAGCCAAAGGCAACTGCAGTTAAATGCACTTTATTAAGCCGAACGACCGCGCGACGTCCTCGCTTCATAAAAATTCCGGACAGTGTGACCATTCTAGGGCAGTTGAGAGAAACTACCTCGAAAGTAGTAAATCCCTTATATACCAGAAAAATAAATTAACCTTGTACTTAAACCCTGGACAGGAACCTTGCTAACATGCACAAAAGCTTATGATAGACAACAAGTCAAGTTTTACACCTACACGCTCTTTAATATATTTTCAATGCATACAACCATTTTCTCTAGTTCGCGCTGCGGTAACACTTAAAACGTCTGTTTTCCAATCTCAATATCTTTTACAATATACGCGCAAAATATGTATATTTAAGCAAATATACAATATATTGAATAACATAAAGATGGGCACCCCTCACAAGAATTTCAGCAACCACCCGCCCTACTCACCGCGGTCGGCCCAATATCCGTCCCAATCCGCGGACTACAGGTCGCAGCAATTTGGAGGCCAACAGGCGCCGCAAAAACCAAACTTTGGCTTCTTTGAGGACAAACAGGGTTTCCAGAAGTCGCAGCCGAATACTCCGCACTTCTACCAGAACAAATCCCCACAGGAGACGCAGAGGCACCGGCCCTACGGACAGGGCCGGAATTACGGACGCGGCGGAAACTTTAATCGCAGGAACCAACCGAACTGGGAGCAGAATCAGCGCAACCACCAGGGCAGGGAAAACAACCAGAGCGGGAGCGCCTTCGGCCAGTACTTTCACCCCTCAATGCTGGAGGATCCTTGGCGGGAATTGGTGGAACGCCACGAGGCCATCCACGGACCTAGCACGAGCCAAACACCATCGAAGGGTGTGGAGGCCACCTAGGTGGTACAACCGCCCATGTTTATATGTACTTTAATCAGTACTAAGGAGACACGAGTGTAAAATAATAAACTTAAGGCTTAATTCACCAGTAAATTTCTGCAGCAAATTGTGGTAGTACATATGTCCAACAAGGGATTTTGGATTAAACACAAGGTTCCTTGCTATCACAGGGCATTCCGCGAGTATAAATCCCCCAGAAGGTAACTGCCGCTAAGGTTGTAACGTTTTATACAATTAAACAACAGTTCCCAGTAAATGGAACTCGTGTACACAATAATAAACTTAAGGCTACAGTATTTTTTCCCTGAGTGCAGTGGGCATTGGCGCTAGAAGTGCTGCTGCTGGTGCTGCTTCCTCTCCAGGTACTTTTCCCAATCGGCGGCAACGCGGTTGTAGATCCCCATGGCCGCGCGTGCATCCTCAACGGAGCTGTGCTCGCCCGTCTGAATCTCCTGCCCCAAGACGGCCATGGTCAGGCGCTTTAGACTGGGAGTGTGGCCGTTGGAGACCAGTTTGCAGAGCGGCTTGTAGCGCGAGGTGTCGCGGATGTGCTCGAACGGGTGACGGATGCTAAGCACGGCAAGATCGTTGCCCAAAGCGTGCCCGACCAAGATCCTGCCATGCAGCAGCTTCACCACCTCCTCCTGGACGGCTGCAAAGTCCTCGCCGTTGGCGATGTCGTGCGGACGAATGCCCGAAACGCTGGTGCGGTAGTCGGTGACCTCCTGGCGTGGCTTCACGTATTTGTCCAGCAGCACCTGGCCCACACGGTTCACTATGGACACCCGGGCCAGCATGTCGTCCTGTCTGGTGGGTCCCACGCCCACCATCTCGCAATCCATGGCCAAGTAGCGATTGCGCTGTGCCTTCTTGTTAATGCGCGTGCGTGCAGACTTCGTGAGCGGCGGCGACGCCTTCTCCGTGGCCTGGTTCTCGCTTCCCGGAGCGGATCCCGGTGGTGGAACGCCGGCTGCGGCCATCCAGTTGGAGCCAGCTGCCCTTCGGCTCATGTTCGGCTGCTGCACCTGCAGCCGCTCCGTCGAAGTTTGTGGTTTCCGCTGACGAGGGGAGACCACATTTTTCCCACTGCCATTGCTGGCGGTGCTGCTGCTGCTGGCCATGTTATTCGCTGGGCTGCGGTTGAGGTCAAATTGTTTTTGACGTTGGGCGGAGGACATGGTGCCGGGGCATCTAAAACTTCCACTTATTTCTGTTTTAAACAATCCTAGGCCAAAAATGTGTTGTTTTGTACCACCTTGGCAGGTGTGACCGTTTGGGATTGCCGGGGTTTTGCCGTCAGTTAAGTATTTACATAGTATTAAGTTAAGTACGTGCAACATATGTACATATATGGGCAAATCCCACGTGTCGCACGCTACATTCGCACGATTTTAGCTAATGAAAATCAATTTTTTTGGGGGTTTTTTAAAGATTTACCGTAAACTTTTGTTATGTGTGGGTATAGAGTTCAATTTCACTGGAGTCACTATTTTTAAAATAATTGATAAAATTGTGACGTGTCGCACGCTACACAAAGTGGAAGTGAGTTTCAAAATTTTCATTTCAAACGCAATTTTTAGCGAATTATGCAAAATAAACCCTATGAAAGTTAATATCCTAAAGAAAGTTAAGAATATTAGAAGACTAAAACCGATCGTTTGGTTTTAATAATGTTTACGGATTTTTAGCAAAGCCGTAAGCCCATTGTGTCGCACGCTACGTGTCGCACTCTACATTTTTTTCATCGTTTTATTAGTGTTCTTTTCTATACTTTTTGCCACGACTTGATAGTTTTTTTAATTTTGTCATGTAATTCAACATATTAACTGTACTTTGTGAAAAAAGTTGCATCATAATTTGTCATGCTAGTAGGAGAAAAAAGTAAAGGAACAGACTGACAAAAAATACCAAAAACACAGTTTTTTTGTTGATTTTAACCCGTTTTCTTAATAAATTCAATCAAATTAAAGGAAAATTAAGATAAGTTAAGTTTTTATGTTTTAAAACTATAATATCGGGTTAAAATTGGGTAGAAGTATGCTTAAATTAGCTTTACAGTTTTTGGGCCTGGTGGACTGATTCTGGGATTTGCCAATTTGTAAAAATTGTCACAAATTAAAGTAAACTATTGGCCTTACAAACGTATTTAAAACAAGGGAAAAAATTCACTGATAAACATTTTAAAATTCGCTCGAAGTGCCCAATAGGGCAGCAGCGTCAAAAATATAGAAAATAAATCATGAACGAGAATTTATTATTTATGAATAATTTAAATTTATTTGTAACCAGGGAAATCTTCTGAACTTTATATAGTAACGTATTATAACTATAAATGTAGAGTGCATACATCCGAATACAGAACTACCATAACGGGTTTTTGTTTAAACATTTTATATTTAATCAAGTATGGAAGTATATTTAATACAGTTGTGTTGGTTGTTTTGCTTTCCGTTAAGCCTTCTTCAATATAAGGTTTACAAAAGAATAAAATTATAATATTTTAATACATGAATTGTTTCGTAACGTTTTAGTTCCATAGCTTAGGCCGTATTAACATTTTGGAAGACTTCAGAGTGTATCGTTGTGTTCCCAGATACCAATTACCCCACCAAATGCCATCTACGTTTTCGCCATTGATAAGCTTTTTTGATGTATAAAATGCACCATTTAAGTTACTGGAAATAAATAAATAAAATGGCTTAAGCAAATATATAATCCGATTCTAGTTATAGCTTTCTTACCACTGCTGCTTATTGGCATGCCACCAGGAAAAGTGTGAATGGTCAGCATAAGACCAACGAACGAATTTGTGGTTTTCATGACCACGTAAAGCATCGCCAGCGTTTCCCAAGTAGGAACCCAAAGATTCCAACTTATACTCCGAATCTTTGTTTCCAACGACAAAGTTGTCATATCTAGCATATGCGGTTGCATTGTCAAAGTCAACGAGTTCAACGTAGAGCTCATGCCTGTGTCTCGTAGTTAACTGTTGAATCAACTTGGTCCCAATCCAAAAGTCTCCGTTTATGTCGCCAAATCCATATTCATAGGCATTGTGATCACTTTGAGTGAAATTTACGTTGCCGTACAACCGCCGATGAATAACCATCCAACCAGAACCGGCGTTGGGAATATCTTCAAGTAAGGCAGTGAAAGGATCTATGCCTTCTTCCCTTATGAACTTAATATTAGAAACTTTGGAGTTGTTTAATAACGAAAAGTTTCCGTTTTGGCAGTTGTTAACATAAAAAATGTAAGCAGACAGTTTTTTGTTCTTATCTTTGAGCTCTATAGAATCTTTCTTGGCTTTTGATTCCAATTCAATATTTTCAGCTTTTAGTTTATTATAATTTTCCTTGGCCTCAGCAGCATTACATTTGGCTTTTGATTCAAATCTAGTTAGTTCTTTTACTTTAAATTGTAAAGCGTCAATGTGAGCTCTTAGATTACCTTCATTTATTTTAGATTTAGCTTTAAAATTCGTTAGTTCCATAATAGAGGTGGAGAAAAACCGATTTTCAATTAAATCGAGTTTTCGAGTTTTTTGACTAAAAACGCCAATTTTAAATGGTTAAACGCGTAGTGGCAAAACTTTAAGCACATACAAATATAAAGAAGTTTATATTCTTTGTGATGGCTGTATAATATTATTCAGAATGTTGCCGCGCTTTAAGAAAACAACCCAAACCCCTAAAAAACTCGATTCTTTTGAACAAAAATTTAATATAAATTAATTGCCTTAAAATTTTGTTTGTGATACCACCACTTCGGTCTTCAAATTTGTATATATTTATGTAGATGACCACCTCGTTCATTTTTTCAGAAGAATTTGCGGTTTAAATTTTTCTGTGTTATTTTGAGATGAAAAGTAAAGAACCAATGTCGGCCATGCTCTGCTGATGAAATCGCGGTTTCAATTATCCTGTGTTATTATTGGGATTTGACGTAAAGGACCAATGAGGACCATCCTCTGCTGAAGAATTCGCGGTTTCAATTTTTTTTTGTTATCATTGAGATTAAAAGTAAAGGAGCAATGTGAACCATCCTCTGCTGAAGAACTCGCGGTTTCAATTTTCCTCGGTGGACAATTTTCAAAAATTGGCTAGTACAGCGGTCAATACCCCAAAAAACGTTAAAAACTATTGTACAAATTATACATATACTTTTAAATTCAGAACCGTTACAATATATAAAATAGGATTGAACTTAAGATTGGTCGGTTTTGCGTTCGGGCTCAGATTCACATGATATATAAAATAAATTACATGGTGTGTGGGTGTTGTGTTTGTTTTGTTTGTTAGCTTTAGTCACAATTAATCTCGTTGGCTTCAGTTGCAATACGATCTAAGAGAAAGTGTTACTAAACTTAACAAATAAAATGCTACAAATTTTTCAGCCTCGCCGCCGAACTTGTTCAAGACTGCGACAGCTCCGAAGCTTACAAGTCGGTATTATAGTAGGTATATGTAAATGTGTATATTCCGGGGTGCCACAGAAACCGTCGACGGTTTTGGGGAGTAATTTTTCGGAAATTCGGTAAAAAATCGTCGGTGCTACAGAAACCGTCTCGAACTTGTTGTTGGGACTAACGATTCGGAAAAAAGACAGGGCTGACTTCTTATTTTTATTTGGCATTTATTTGCTATTTTTAATAAATTCAAGCCAAGTTTTACTTTTTTTGCAAGACAATACCAATAACTAAAAAAACTCTACACATAAATCGTAACGAACAAAATAGTTCAACATTTTAAAATGACCGCCAACCTAAACAACACAAGCCATCCCTGTATTACTTGGCTTCTTATGAGAGGCCGCTACATAAAATCAGTCCCCCAAAGCGAATTCTTTTGCGAAAGCGGCGTTTTCTAATATAAAAATCAAGAGCACGGGGGCTCGCTTTGATTTCCTATGCTTTCCCCTAAAACTAAACAACATTTAGGCAATAATGTTTAAAATTTGTTGAATTCACTTGCATTTTTATAAGATTTGTCTTCTTCTTCGTCGTTTTTTAAGGTTTTTACCCAAGCCGGTATATTATTTTACAAGAAGTACAACTTATTTTCACTTGAAATTTTGACACGCTATAGTTATAGTTATAAACAATAGTATAGCGTACCAAAACAATAATAACAATCATATTTCAAATATGAAAATTACTCCGAAATTTGGCATTTTCTATTTGGAGCAAGTTGGCATTTTGGTTTCTCGGGTGGAATTTGGCCGGAATCACACAAGCAATTTTTGAGGTGACGGTTTTTGGAGATTTATTAATTTAAAATATAAAAAGATCAAAACATAAAAAATTTTGTATGCAGATAGCACATACAATTCATTAGCGTTGTTTTAAAAATATTTTTATTATTTATAAAAAGGTGCAAGGATGCTTATTTTATAAAACTGTCGTTTAAAACACGGGGGAAATGATAGAGTTTTCTGTGGCACCGACGGTTTTGCCTTGGGTTGGAACTTGGGCGGACTTCGGGAGGAACGGTTTCTGTGGCACCCCCGATTATAAACTATTATCATCACATTGTAAACGTTAGGTGTTTCTCATTATTTTGTGTAATCCATTAATCTAAGCAAAAACGAGTACATCGTAGTTTTAATGTCTTTTGTGTTCAAGCATAAAACGCTGCCGAATATCTATCCATCCGTCGATTAGATTTCTGATTTCTTTTCTCACATTCAGTCATTCAGCCTGCCTCGCTCACTCTGATTTACGCTTTTTCGCTTTCTAAAGCAGTCGGATGGGACAAACTCAAACCCGTGAAACTTTTCGAAGCCGGTTCCGTTTTTGGTATGTGTGTTTAGCACTGCGAGCAGTTTACTGAGGGCGATTGCCCTCGAAGTAGCCTACGTACACTTGTAAATAAATTAGCACTTAAGAGATAGAGTGGCCTAAACCTACTTGTAGGTCGCAGGATAGCCTAAGAAATGTGTGGGATTTGCTCGCGTCTTGCACGCGCCAAAATGTAACATTTTTGCGTTTATAAATAAATTAGCCATAGTATCACTTATTTTGTATTTTACGAAAATAACCAAACTAATTCAACTATAAAGACTTAAAACGGATAACCCACAACATGGAAGAGGCCTGTTTTACATTTAAGGAAAGCAGCACGAGTCTGTCTCGATGCAGCAGAGAGCGAGTGGCGGGCGGCCCGACTTATCCTACCGCTACTACTATACAAAATGGAGCACAGCGTCAGCCGCAGCACCAGCCGCATCTCCGGCCGCAGCCCGATCCGCCCTGCAGAGCGGGGCCACAGCCGGAGGGCCAGGCCCGGCCGATTTAACCTGATCGGAGCGGGATTTGGACTTGAGCAGACATCTCACGACATCTTGATGCCCAGCGCGCGACTCGTGTACTCGTAGACCACGTAGCTGATAGACACCGCCGGCAGCACCTTGAGAAAGTTTGGCGTGATGCCGCGGTACAGGCCCGTCAGACCCTCCTGCCGCACGATCTTGCGGAACAGGCCTGTCATTGTCTCCTCGCCGCTGTGCGCGTCGCTGCTCTTCAGGGGTATCTGCGTCTTCCGCTTTTGATTGGCAATCGTTTCGGCGGCTGCAATAGAAAATGGGAAAATAATTATAGCAGTGTGAAAAAATAAATACAAAGCACGGGGCTATATAAACTATATCTGTATTAAAAAATGTTTCTTAGAAAACTGAGGTAAATTTTTACCACTTCTAGAGTATACTGAATTAATGAAATATTGCTCACCTTGTGCCTGTAGCCGAGTGCGCACCAGGGCCAGCGGGTAGGAGCAGACCTGTCCAAGTGCACTAGATGTACTGCCGCAGGCCAGGAGCACCAGAAAGCTGGGCTGCTCGTTGTTGTCGTGGCTGGCGATGTACCGTCGCTTAAGGGTCTCGTAGACCGCCAGATCAATACCGGCGTAGGGCAGGATTCCCAAGATGTTCGGCACATAGCCGCGGTAGAAACTCCGCGCTCCCTCGTTCTTGTAGATCTTGGCCGCGGCATCGGCGATGCCCGCGTACTGGCCCGTCTTTCTGAGCGCAAGGCGAGTCTTTAATACTTCCATTGGGTATATAACGGTCTGGGAAATTCCGCCTGCCGCTGCGCCCGCGTAGAAGCGCTCCACGATGCTCATTTGCCGGCTGGCATCTTCTCCGCGGATCAGTCGCTTCATCTGTTCGTAGGCAGCGAACTTGAGAGCTGTTTCGGGGGCAATCTTCAACACATTGATGCCATTGCCACGCCACATGCTCCGCGATCCGCCCTCCTTCAGCATGATGTGCATGCACTCTGAGATTCCCATTCTTTGCGTTTGTACCTGGTTTCAAAAATACCTTTATTAATACCTGATGGGCAATCGTTGTTTCTGAGAAAGACTCACCTGCAGACACACTTTTATCCTGTCTAGCGGCGCTGTGCATGTACGGGAAACTGCGCCAGCTATGCCACCTGCCACCAAGTGTCGCCACCAGAGGCCCGTCTGCATCTCTTTCTGTGTGAAGTCATCAGTCATCCTCGCCAATGTCGAGGTACTGCAAGGATCAAAAGGCACTTGGTTAGAACATTTGAAGATTTGTGGTTTGTGATTATAATTATAGGATTATGATAGTCTACGTTGAATGGTATGAAAGGCTATAAAAATATTGCAAACTGGGTATAAAATATTCACTTTATTGTTTTAAATAAAAGTTTGAAAGTATGCTTTTTAGTAAAAAGTTTTTACGTCAAAAAAGATCGAGTTTTACTCGATTTAACTCGATGTTTGAAAAACTCGAAAAACTCGATGTATCGAAAAAAAACTCGATTTTTTCTCCACCTCTACCCTGAAGGCCCGAAACAGAGGTTTCAAGTAAAGCGTTTCGGCCTTTGCAATCATCGAATTCTTTTTTTAGTTAAAAATATTCAGGAGTGTCTGTCTTAGGTTGAAGGTCTTCAGAAAGGTCGGACATATCCGGATCCAATTTTAAGTTGGTTGGAAATCCATTATTATTATTAGGCTGTATGCTAGGAACGTTGTTACGCATCACATTGTGCGACATTTTTTCGAGGCTCAAATCTTTGATGATCTGAAATACAAATTTAACTCGCTCTAAATGACACATGTATGCATATAGTGCATGCATATGTACATACATACATACATATGTGCATTGCGTTTGAAAAGTGTACATACCAAATTCCTGCTAAAATCTTTTTTACTCTGTCGGATTGCGTAGTGTAGAATTAATAAGAAGAAACAGAAACTCCTACTGCAATCAGTCGTCCTTTCTTTTTTCCGCTCACGAAGAAAATAACCAAGAAATTTTAACCAATTTCGCAAAGGAATAGACGCGCAAAAAACTGTCCAGTGCTGCAAAACTGCGTCTTAGAAAAGGCTTATTTAAGCTCGTGCCAGTATTGCGTAGGGTATTTAGTTTTGATGCAGTTAAAATTGAGGTTGGATATTTCCTTTACTGTTCAATTGCTAGTTTCCTGAAGTGTGAACAGGTATTTCTGTACCTAAAAAAATTAAAGTAATTAAAAGGCTGTTGAAAAGATTAAAAACCAGATGGATCATGCTAAAAATACTGAATCCAGTATGATTACATAAGCACGAGCTTAAATTAGCCCCTTCTAGTGAATGTGATTTTGCAGCACTAGAATTTTCCTGCAGTGGCGTCGCATCTTCTAGCTCCAAAACTTGTTAAAACGCGCTTCATGTTTATCTTTATTCAGCTTAAAATAAAGATATTTTAAAGCAGGATTTTTAAGGGTTTGACAATAATAATAATAGTCCGTCAGTAAAAATCCCACTTCCAAGAGCTATTATTGCGAAACCCTCGTCAAAAGTTTAGTGCCATGCAAACTAACAACTTGGAAAATCTGCCGCGCAAACGGCGTGGTTCGTCGACTTCTGAGAACAACTTGGTATGTATTTACACACCATGTTACTGTACTCCCATTTCCAATTAATATTATACATCAGATCTCCAGCGTTTTGGGTTTAAATAAAGTTCATGGACCAGAACACAAAAAGTCGCTAAATTCGATCCATGATCATGCTGCTGGTTATGGACTTTTACCCAATTTAAAGTTGGATCAGGATATGTCCGACCTCTCTCAAGAATCTCAATCTTATACAGGAGATCTCAACTATTCGCAACTGCAAAAGAAATTTGATGAATTCAAAGGTAAAAACGCTCTTTTAGAGGCCTCTATTTTAAAAATGCAGAAACTTTTACTCGGCTATAAATCAAAACTGATAAATAAGAATATTGAAGTAAAAAAAATTAAAGCTAAGTCCAATAAAACTGAGAGCAACCTGAAAACACAAATTATTACAGTTAAATCCAAGCTCAAGGAAGCTTCTGAAAATAATGGAAAACTAACAGCTCAAATTCTTGAGTTAGAATCCAAAGTTAAGAAAAACGCAACTGAGATTGAAGAAACGAATAAAAACCTGGCTGCTACAAAATTTTATGTAACTAACTGCCAAAGTGACAACTTATTTTTATTAAACCATTCCAAAGTTCGTCACTTAAAATTCGTAAGGTTGGAAGGCATAAATCCTTTCACGGCAATATTTGAGGACGTTCCTTCTGCCGGTTCCGGTTGGATGGTCATTCAACGGCGACTAGACGGCAAAGTAAGTTTCACTCGAAACGAAAAAGATGAAAACGCCTATGAGGATGGATTTGGCGACATAAACGGAGACTTTTGGATTGGGACCAAGTTGATTCAACAGTTAACCACGAGACACAGGCATGAGCTCTACGTTGAACTCGTTGACTTTGACAATGCAACCGCATATGCTAGATATGACAACTTTGTCGTTGGAAACAAAGATTCGGAGTTTAAGTTGGAATCTCTGGGTTCCTATTCGGGTAACGCTGGCGATGCTTTGCGGGTTCATGAGAATCAGATTTTTAAGAAAATCATTTATTCCGACAAATCATTCTTTTTCTGGTGGTGTTCCGAAATGTATCAATGGTAAGAAAGTGTACTACTGGAATCTATTTAAAATAACTTATTTAATTTTTTTTTCAGTAACTTAAATGGTCTATACCGTTCATCTAAAACATTATTGATTGACGGCAGCATTAATGGCATTTGGTGGGGAAGCTGGTATTTGGGTTTAAAACGGCATACGCTCAAGAACTGCAAAATGCTAATAAGGCCCAAACTATAGACCTAATAAGAGTATACATAATAAGAATATAAAAAAGTAATTAAATGTTTGAATTGAATTGAATTTATTATTTTTGCTTTTTAGTTCGACAGTAATTATTTGCAATACTCGAAGAGTAAATGTGAACTCTGTGGTGCCCACATTTTTAATGCTAGAGAAAAGTGGCCTAAATAAATGAACATTTCTAAAAAGTTTGAAAATCTGGCCATTTTCAAAAATTGTGTATACAAATACGTTAAAAATTGATTGTGCCTAAAAGCAGGCTACACTTTTTTTAAAGAGGTCTAGCGACTAGCGTTTTTTCTTGTTTTGTTTTTTTAAAGAGTGCAATGAGTATCGCAAATCTTATAGTCGGGAAACCCAACTATAGCGTTCTTTCTTGTTAATTCTGTGTTCGTTGCAACGTATGTATGTACTTATGAATGCAACATGGAGACACGCATTTCTGATCCAATAAATACAAATTTAGTACAGCTTTTTATCTGATTTACTGCTTTGTGCACCCAAATAGATATTCGGTAACTTGTTCAAGCGTGTCACTTTAGAAAACGAGAAATAGTCAATCTTTAGGAAGGTGAAGTTTAAAGACCTAGTTTTAATAGTCACCTGCTTTTGATTATTGTAAGATGTCAATACAATAGAAAACATATCTACATTCGTTACTTCTGGTTAGGAATCACTACAAAGTTGTAGAGAGGTGATTTTTAGAGGAGACGGTCGAAGCACCAACGCCCGACGACCATTTATTTCTGGCCCCGAAGGGCCATCATGTACAGAGGTAAATCCTAACGAAAACACGTCAACAATCGGTGAGCCCAAAGTTGAAAACGGTTTATTTCTAAAAACTAGGTAGACTGTTTAGCCGATTGAAGGGTTGAATTCATTGCGTTTGGGCACACAAGCAATTCAAATCACAAGTGTTTTCCATTGAACCCTCGCTAAGATTCGATTTACATTTCTTGTTTAAGGGCTCCAGATCAGATATACTCGTACATGTACAGGTAAACAAAGTGGTTATATTTGAAAAAAAAAAAAAAAAAAATAAAATGTTCAGGTTCTGTGGTTCCTTGGATCCGCCACTGGTACATTGTCATCTTGGAGCTGCTCGTAAAATTCTTGTGTTTATAGAAATGCGTATGTTTTCAAACAATTATCTTATATATACATAAATAATCAGGTAAAAAACGACCACAAACGATTTATTAAACATGAGAGGACGCTGTAGTCGACTATAAGATTTGCGATACTCAATGTCCTCTTTAAAAAATAAACCAAGAAAAAACACCAGAGTCGCTAGCCCTCTTAAAAAAAGCCTGCTTTAAAGCGTAATAAATTTTGAACGCACTTGTAAATACAAGTTCTTGAAACTAGTCATATTTTCAAAACTAAGATATCTGTGTAGATATTTTTAATACAAACAACATTTATTAAGGTCACTTTTATCTTGCATTAAAAATGTGGGCACCACAGAGTTTCAAGGTTTGTGGGCGTTAGAAGAGGCGTGGTCGGGTTTTGAAACAAGCTTGATCCGTGTGGGGTATAGACTGATGCAAATTTGGTGCAGAAAGTATACCCACATAAACTAGAAAGACCGCTATCGGACTCGTTTGGTGTTTGAGTCTTCTTCACTGCTCTGCAAACATCTGACATAATTTTAAAAATCAAACCTACCGATTTTTTTTGCTAGTGTATTTAACTGGAAAAAAAATCGGACTGCATTATCGATATGAATTCAAGAGTTCGTATTTTCCAAACATCTGCAAACGGTCACACGAATACCAGATTCGCTATTTGTTTATTTGACTGTTGAAATTTTGAATAATTATGCATAATGCATAATGTAGGGCACGGAATCTCGACTCCACTCCGCCAGAGGTTGAACACCAGCCCCCAGAACAGAGCCAGTGCATCGCGAGCAGCCGATCAGCCGCGTTTGGCACGTGCGCCCACTCCGATTGACAATTGATTTGTTCGGATAAACCGGATAAAGTGGATAAGGCAGAACCATGACCGGCAGGGAATCCCAGATGCAGTCCTTCCACACGCGCTGCGGCCGCTCCATCCGGCTGTACAATGGCAACCGGTCGGCACAGCGCTCCATGCGGGACTTTAGTCACGCTCTGGTGTTCAGTGCGGAGCCTCTAGAGGACGATGTGCTCTTCGAAGTGGTCATTGAGAAGAAGGTGAGTAGCTGTCGGAGTACCGGAGGCCCCCACTTACCTTCTAATATTGATCCGTCAGAATACCTCCTGGGGCGGCAGCATCGAGATCGGGGTCACTGCGGAGTCGCCGGATGACCTGGAGCTGGTGGCCTGCGCTACTGCCATGCGTAATGGCACTTGGGTGATGTCCGGCATCGATGTGCGCAAGGATGGCCGCCGCCTGTTCGAGTTCTATGGCACCGATCTGGAGACTCTAAACGAGAACGACAGGGTGGGCGTCATGCGCACCTCCGGCAACGACTTGGTGTTCTATGTGAACGGGGAGTCGCAGGGCGTGGCGGCCAAGAACATGCCCAAGCCCCTGTGGGCCCTCGTTGATCTCTACGGGCGTTGTGTGCAGGTTTCATTGTGTCCCCGGGATGGCAGCGCATCAGGAGAGGTAACGGAATGGAATTTTTTAGTGGTAATGGAATCTGTACCAGTTAATCTTACATCGGAAAAATTGTTCCTTCACGCACAGCTTTTGGTCTCACCAATGCAGCAGCAGCTGCAACAGGTTGTCCAGAGCCTCGACGTGGCCATGAACGTCAACATCATCGTTGATTCCGACGGCTGGATGCACGGCACTGGCTCAGGGCCTGGAGCTGAAGACCGGCTGTGCTTTCACGCTCGCTGTGGATCGCTGGTCAAGCTTTCGCCCAACTACCGGTCTGCTGAACGTCGCCGGCCGCTGGACGAGTTTAACAATGGAGTGGTGATGACCCACAGGCCACTGAGGGACAACGAACTGTTTGAGATTCGCATCGACAAGTTGGTGGACAAGTGGTCGGGGTCCATTGAAGTGGGTGTCACCACTCACAATCCTACGGTGCTGCATTTTCCGGCTACCATGACCAACATGCGCTCCGGCACTATCATGATGTCAGGCTGCGGCATTTTGACCAACGGCAAGGGAACTCGCCGCCAGTACGGGGAGTTTAATCTGGACGAGCTACGCGAGGGAGATCGCGTCGGGATGATGCGCAAGGCCAACGGAAACCTGCACAACTACATCAATGGACAGGACCAGGGTGTGGCCGCCACCCGAGTGGCCTCCACCTTGTGGGGCGTCATCGATTTGTATGGTATGACCATAAAAGTAACAATCGTGGACCGCGACGAGCGAGAACAGCAAAACCTGGTGACTAGGCGAAACAATATAGTGGCGGGCATGAATGCCTGCTCCAGTGGATCCGGTGCTCAGCATCCTCAGCATCAGCAACAGACCGGAACCCCCACCCTGAGTCTCTTGAGTCCGGAAAGCGAGATGAATGTGGCTGGGGCTGCGGGAGGTCTGAGCGAGACCATTTCTAGCACTCGTGCCATAGCCAGAAACGATGATCGTCTCACTTTTCACCCTATCTGCGGCACCCACGCCACCGTCACCCAGAGCGGACGTACGGCCCTCCGACCCAAGTAAGTTTAAAGTATTGAATCTTTTATGACAAGCCTTCGTTTGTTCAAAAGACTTTGAATTGTAATTGTTTCAAACCTTTTTTAGCGCTGCGGATGATTTCAACAATGGTGTGGTGCTCACACGTCGCCCACTTCGTCCCAACGAACTGTTTCAGGTGCGTCTGGAACGCGTGGTGACCAAGTGGGCGGGCTCTGTTGAAATGGGCGTGACCACGCACACCGCCGACGAGCTGGACTTTCCCTTTACCATGACCAACGTGCGGTGAGTCTTTGTTTCTTTTCCTATCCCATTAAAATATTAAGACAGATCTTGTTCTCTAGTTCCGGCACTTGGATGATGACGGGCAACGGAGTCATGCAGAACGGAGTCACCGTAATAGAGCAGTATGGCCAAAATTTGGATCGTCTGCAGGTGGGCGATAGGGTGGGTGTGGTGCGCAAGGATGACGGCACTGTGCACTTTTGGGTGAACGGAGTGGACCAGGGACCGGCTGCCAGCAATGTGCCGGAGCGGGTCTACGGCGTAATCGATCTGTACGGACAAGCGGCCCAGGCTAGCATCGTGGATACCTCGGAGTGCGGAAGTCCGGACACAGGAAACTCCACCATCTCTAATACGACTCTGTACAGCGAGGTACCTCTGCGATTCCACAGTATCCATGGCGCCAATGCGGGCATCTCGAACAGTGGGTTGACTGCCTCTCGTCCCAACTCCCTGGCAGAGTTCAATGACGCCATCGTTTTCAGCAATCGTCCGCTGAGGCAGCGGGAACTGTTCGAAGTGGAGCTGGAAACGATGGTGCGGCACTGGTCGGGCAACATCGAAATCGGGGTGACGGGCACCCGACCAGAGGACATACAGCTGGCCCCAAATGCCACCGATCTGGAGGCCAGCGACACCATTATCCTTTGCGGCCCCATGATCTTTCACAACCGCAAGACCATACGCACCAATATTTTACTGGATCTCGACACCCTGGGTCCCAGCACACGGGTGGGTGTGATGCGCAACGGTGACTTTATTCACTTCTTTGTTGACGGAATGGATCAGGGGCCGGCCTGCGAGTGCCACGCCCCAAACATTTGGGCCATCATCGATCTGTACGGGCAGTGCGCCCAGGTGAGTCTCACGCAGACACAGCTAGACATCCGGGCTCCGTACGCAACCAGCGAGAACTCGCAAAGCTGTCAGGCCACCTCGGTAATTCAGCATCCGGCTATGGAGACGAAACACCGCTGGACATGCGTCTCGGGAAATGTAAGTCTCACCAAGGACTGGACGGAGGCCTCGCGGTTCACGGGAGCTGCGGCACCGCTCTCTCACTGCTTGGTATTTTCTGAGCACCCTCTCAGCGTGGGTTCCCCCTTTGAGATAAAACTGACATCGATTAATCCCATGTTTGCAGGTGAGTTGACTTTTAATCAATTCCTCTCCGGGGTTGTCATAATGATGTTGTTTTTATCAATTAATGTGTATGTATAAGAGGCACAATTATGTATGTACTTATTTACAATTGATTTGAATAAGGAGTATATATTTTATTTTAGTTATGAGAAACTAAATCAGAACATGCCCCTTATTCTTTGACTGTTCTTTTTAAAATTATAATGAAAAATATATAGACAAATTATGATGTTTTTTTTTTATCTACATTTAAGCATTAACATTTGAATTTTGCTATAAATCGTTTCTGGATAGTTAAATAATTGTATACTTATAAGAAAGAGAAAGTTAACGATAAATAGTTTCAGACGATGGTTATAAAACACATTTAACTCTAAAGAATTTGGATACCCACAATCTTTATTAGGCTGCCTCAGCATCGGAGTTACGGACTTGAATTTGAGCGATGAAAGCGTGCGCAAGAAGCTGCCCACCAGCCTGCGTCGGATTCCGGCCAACGTTTGGTACGTGAATGGTAACGAGGTGTGCTTGAACTCCAGCTGCCTTCAGCGCTCGCTGGCATCCCTAGAGTGGCTCAGGGTGGACGACAGGATAACGCTGGAGCGAGTGGAAAATTCGCTAAACATGCTGCTGAACTCGGAGAACGTGAACATCCAGTTCCAGAATGTGCCCAACGATGTTTACGTGGTAGCGGAGCTGCGAGGATCTACAATGGGAATTCAGGTGATATCCGCCCAGGGACCAGCCTCACCTCTGCGGCCATGCAGCTTGCGGCTGCAGGACTCCATGGACTTTGGCGTAGATCCACTGAACAAGCAGGATAGCTCCATGCTGGAGTCCATTGACTCAGAGGCACAGAACTACGAGTTCTTGGATGTTTCGCAGAAGAATGCGCGGCTCAGTGAGGATCGCAGAAGTGTGGCCAGGATCAAGTCGTACAACCAGGCCATCGTGTGCCTGAATAAGCCGCTGTGCAAGGGAGAGAGCATCAGCATTAAGGTGGACGCTTTGAACAACAAGTGGAAAGGCACTCTCGGCTTGGGCGTTCTGACCGCCAGTCCGCAGACTGCACCCATTTCTCTGCTGGACTTCAAGCGGAGCTGCTGGTTGGCCACCCACGACTATGTGAACATCAACGGTCAGGTGATGGCCTCAAAATACGGCGAGGCCCTCGAGCAAATCCAAGTGGGAACGGTCATTACCCTGACCCTGACCCATGCCGGAATGCTGAGTAAGTAAAACAGAGGAACCATTGCGAACAACCTCTTTGATGTTTTTATCTCCTTGTCGTAGTCATCATGATTGGGTCAACGAATCTCGAGGATCTGGCCAGCGGGCTGCCAAGCCACGTGTATCCGGTGTTCGATGTGTACGGCAAGTGTGAGAAGATAACCTTGATTACGGGCAGTGATGCCGGCCGCACCGGAAACGCAAATGGCACGCCAATCCTGGAGGCTCCGGAGGCCTTGGAGTTAGATAATGGAATGCCGCAGCAGTGCGAAAAGGCTCACCTGGAGATGCACGAGAAGGAGAAGGACACGGAACAGGTGTGCGAGTCCGGCAGGGATGGTCCATCTACCTCCGGTGCACCATCAAATGCGATGTAAGGGATTTGAATTTAATTGGTTTACTTTTTTATTTTTTTGTATACTTTATCCATACTTTTGTTTATATTTTTCTAGGACTCGTTCGGTGATGGAGAGCGTTTCGGAGAACTTGCTGCTAAACATTTCCATCAAGAATCGAACTCTGGAACAGCAGCGAAACGAACTAGGCGGGTCCTCGTCGACTTGGTGAGTTATCTTTTTCCAACAGTTTCCTATGTGTCGGGTAGTTTTTATCTAATTTAAATTTCTTCTTGTATACGACTTTAATACAAAACCTATTGTACAAGTTTTTGTAACAGTAACAATTTATGTATTTTGGAGCATCGATAAAAAGTCTCTCAACTTTTTTTAATAAAAAAACATAGCCACACATTTTTAAATGTGTTAAAAAGTGACAATTTCGATAATATAGCTTTTTTAACAATATGTCTTATAAACCAACCTAAGACTCGAAAATACTATACAATAAAGTTTCAATCCCAATTTGTCCATTTTCTTTCAGTTGCCTTCGCGAGAGTCTCCAGTTGCAGCACAACACCAACCTGAACATACAGCGCAGCCAAAGTACACAGAGATTCCAGAACTCGCTGAACACTTCGGCAACGGCAGCGGGAAGCAGTGGACCCAGTGGCTCCACAGTAAATGTTCAACACCTGAGTAACTCGGGTGTTTACGACACGAACAAGGAGTACGATGACCTACCCAATCCCCCAATCACTTTGGCGAATTCCGTGGACGAAGTGCCTGGCGCTTCAACAACAGCTACTGCAATGATAGATCACAGCGAGAACAATGCGGAGGCGTTGGAACTGAGTGCGAGCAACGAAAGAGAAATGTCCTGCGAGCCAGTGGCCAACGACAATGTCCTGGAGGACGATGAGATAGACTACATGAACCACCTGTTGCTGCTGCAGCAACTGCAACAGAACGAATACACTCGCCACCATCTTATGCCTGATCAGGCGTCGCTACTAAATCTCGACTTACCGTCACTTAATTCCATGGAATCGGACTCGAACTCGGTGGGGCAGCTGCGACCGTGTGGTGGAAACGACTCGCTGCGATCCACGGCCACGGGGGCCAGTGTTGAGCAGAACGACTGCGAGTACCTGCGGCAGGTAAGACGCTTCTGTGCCTCCCTGGTCCTGCCGCAGGCCTTCTTTGATAGCCGACTGGAGCCGGTATGCTTCTGCCTGAAGTGCAGCGGCCCCAGCAACGGCGGGAATGGCGACAAGCTGGAGGGATGGGTATACTTTAAGCTCAACCAACAGACAGTCAATGCGCTGAGCACTTCGGCTACCACTGGATCGACGGGTGGACCGTCCTCGACGGCTCCCCAAGTGCACTTCGATCTCAACGGCGACTGGCTTCCCTTTTACTACATGACGCGGGTGGACAAGATCCGGGCCATTCTGGATCGAGGCCAGCCGCTGCCACTGGACACGGATCCCGACGAAGAGCCGGCCGCTGCTGCGCTCAAGGATGAGCCGGGCACCCGGTTAGAGCTTTACTACTCGCCAAATGCCACCGTGATCGAGCCTGTGCTGCCCCAGCACCATTTTGCCTCTGAGCAGGGACTGCATCGGATCTCCACCTCCTTCGAGGTTTACGTTCGAAGACAGTCCATCTCCGGAGTGACAACAGGCAAGGCTGCAGCCGAGGCCAAGCGGCGTAGCCTAGGCTCTGGGGATCACGATCATTGTGGAGCGGGCCAGGGAGCCGAGGGTCCTCCCTCGGCCGCGCTCAACGAGTCGTCTGTGCACCTGCTGAACGATCTCTGCTGGTTTACCAAGGAGGCTGGCGCCTGCATAATCAACGCTTTGATAATTAAACTGGACAAGATCGAGGAGCAGGAATCTCATTAAGTACACTAGTCACGGCCGGTTTAAAAGCATAACTACTGTCCTTTAATCCCCACATTGTAATCACGCTCAGCAGCTACCCACACCAAATCGCATTCGCATTCCTCTTTGTAAACGAGTTTTTATTGTACTGTAAGCGCAAATAAATTAATCGCAAAGTTGATCGAGTTTTCAAACCACTGGTGGGCCATTTTACCAAGGTTTAATTCCGCTAATTTAAAAAAGTAGGTATGTAGTATTCCAGAAATATCGTTGCCAATGAACAAACACAATTTAAGTGTTTTCTTTTTAACTTATCCTTAAAAAAAAGTACACATTACATTTTTGAAAATAGTTTTTTTGTAATAACTGGAACTGGACAAGCAAAGCCAACTTTATTCTTACACACACATAACGTATGTACAAAATACTTTGTACATTGTAGGTACACAAAGGGATTATTAAAATTATACAAACGAATAGCACGAAGTAAATTAGAAATTACAACTTGGGTCTAATAAGCATTTTGCAGGCCTTCAGAGAATATCGTTTTGCTCCAAGATACCAACTACCCCAGTATGTTGCGACACCATTTGCGCCAACTAAAGTTTTAGACTTATACCGGGGTGCCACAGAAACCGTCGACGGTTTTGGGGACGGTTTTTTCGGAAATTCGGAAAAAAATCGTCGGTGGCACAAAAACCGTCACGAACTTGTTGTTCGGACTAACGATTCGGAAAAATATAGGGCTGACTTGCTATTTTTATTTGGCATTTATTTTCTATTTTTCAATAAATTCAAGACAAGTTTCCCTTTTTTTGCAAGACAATACCTATAACTAAACAAAACCCCGTACATAAAACGTAACAAACATATTAGTTCAACATTTTAAATTGACCACCAAACTAAACAACAGAAGCCACCCCTGTACTAAACGGTTTCTAACGAGAGGATTCTAAGTGAAATCAGTCCCCCAAAGCGAATCCTTTTGCGAAATCGGCGTATCTATATATATAAAAATGGAGCCCAAAAAATGTATCGTAAAAAACTCCTCAAGAACGGCTGGGCCGATTTTGTTCAAATTTTTTTTCAGTTGTAGGTAACTAACAGGAGAAGGTCAGAACGTAATAAAATTTTTAGAAAATCCTCCAGGGTAATAATGAAAAACAAATAATTAAAATATCAAATTATATAAAAGAGTAGTGTATCGAAATATATGTCAAAGTAAAAACAAATCGTTTCAATATTATTCGGTTTCTTATTCGTTTTTATCAGACGTCCGGATTTGTTTAATTTCTTTCTGTGATTTGTAAGAATAATGCCTGCTATAAGACGGCCAAACATTGGACGACGTACACGTCGAGCAACATATAGTCGGAATGTCCATGAAAGTCAAACGCAAGACGAACGTGCAGAAAGAAATGAATCGAGACGAACCCATTTAGCACAGATTCGCTCTACACAAAGAGTACCAAGAACAGACTTGAATCGCGCTGCATTTGCATACAATTTCTCAACGTCCTACAAAGACCATAGCTGCGTTGTTATCGGTTCATTGTCTGTGGTATGTCAGCACTGCAATGCACTGAAGTTTCGATTGGAAGCTCCCGGCTTATGCTGCGCAGGTGGCAAGGTAAAATTGCCGGTTTTGACTCATCCACCAGAGCCATTGTATTCGCTTCTATATGGAAATACAAGCAAATCAAACCATTTCCTGTTGCACGCACAAAAATATAACGGATGTTTTCAAATGACGTCATTTGGAGCAGAGGTTGTTCAACAACCAGGCTACAATCCGAGTTATAAGGTAATAGCGTCACTCTTTTATCAACATGAGCAACTATAATTTTCATGAAATTGCATCACAAAATTCAGATTCAAGGGCAAATTCACCATCGAGCGGGCGCTTTGTTACCACCACCAAACAAAGATCATAAATTCCTTCAGATCTATTTCGTTGGTGATTCGGCAGTTGAACTTAATCAGCGTTGTGCAATTTTCACTGCAACTAAACGTGAAATAATGCAACAATTGCAAAATCTTCTTCATGAGTGTAATGAATTGGTCAGATTGTTCAAAACAGCTTTGGATACAATGCATTCTGACGACCACAAAATCATTATCAGAGCAGATAAAAGACCAGCAGGAAGCCATTCAAGACAATTCAATGCGCCCACTATCAATGAAGTCGCAGTGGTGATTGTTGGCGAGAATGTGGAATCACGCGATATTGTTCTCAAGCGTCGGGATGATGGACAATTGCAACGCGTTTATGAGACTCATCGGTCATATGATGCACTTCAATATCCGTTGATGTTCTGTCGTGGAGAAGATGGCTATCACTTCAACATAAAGATGGTCAATCCAACGACAGGTTTGTTTAATCACTTCTTTTTCATTCTGCACGTAAATTCGAATTCAGATAAAGAAATGCAGTGTTTGACTATTACCCTGGGGTTATATAATGGCGTCGAATTAGGGCGAGACAAAGTTCGCCGGGTCCGCTAGTTCTAATATAAAAATAAAGAGCACGGTGGCTCACTTTGTTTTCCTATGCTTTCCCCTCGAACTAAGCAACGTTTAGTCAATAAAATTTAAAAATTTTTTGAATTCACTTACATATTCGTACAAATTTGCTTATTTTATAAAACTGTCGTTTAAAACACGGGGGAAATGATAGAGTTTTCTGTGGCACCGACGGTTTTGCGTTGGGTTGGAACTTGGGCGGACTTCGAGAGAAACGATTTCTGTGGCACCCCCGATAATAACGTAAATTTAAGTGACTGGATAAAAAACAAAAAAAATCTTGCTAAAATGGCAATAGAATTATAAAAACTGTTTCTTACGCCTGCCGCAGGCTGGTATTCCACTAGAAGCAGTAGAATTGGTCAGAAAACGTCCACTTTACAAAATTTTTTTTCTTATGTCCCCGCAAAGCATTGCCAGCGTTTCCTGAATAGGATCTTAGAGACTTTAGCACATACTTTGAACCTTTGTTTCCAACGACAAAGTTGTCATAACTGGCATATGCGGTTGCGTTGTCAAAGCCAACCATTTTGACGTATAACTCATGTCGGTGTCGTGCAGTTAACTGATGAATAAACTTGGTTCCAAGCCAAAAGTCTCCGTTTATGTCAACAAATCCATTTTCATAGGCGTTGAAACATTTATGTTGAAACTTTCTTCTTCGTCGCTTCGCCTCTAAATAACCATCCAATTAGAACCTACGAAAGGAACATCTTCAAATACTGCCGAGAAGAGATCGATGCCTTCTGCTTGAATGAATTTCGTGTTTCAATTAATTTAATTAAAAGTTTAATAATATTGATATGTTATCATTCTGACAGCTATTTAGACAGATTTTGTATTTTTAACATGAAACACAACAGAATATTTTTGAGCCTTTAATCTTGTAGTTTTTTCATTCTCATCTTTGATAGCAGCAACATACTTCTTTCCAATTTTTGGCTTTTATCGTAGCAGATTCTATCTTGGTTTTTGATTAAAATTCTACGATTCCAGCTCTCAGCTTTCCATTTCTTTATCAGAAGCTTCCTTAAACTTCAAATTTAATCTGTTCTTAGAGTACTCTGAGTTTTATTAGATTTGGCCTTTAATTTCGATAATTCTTTATCTTTTTCTATCAGTTTTGATTCAAGTTCTGAAACACATACCTCTAGAGAAGCGTTTCTACCTTTGCATTCATGCAATTTAAAAATTTAATCTGTTCTTAGAGTACTCTGAGTTTTATTAGATTTGGCCTTTAATTTCGATAATTCTTTATCTTTTTCTATCAGTTTTGATTCAAGTTCTGAAACATATACCTCTAGAGAAGCGTTTCTACCTTTGCATTCATGCAATTTTTTTTGCAGTTATAAATAAACTTGAGCTCTTGCATTAAATTGACCAACTTTAGCCGTTCTTTCTTTATTTTTAGCCGACTGAAAAAAAGAAGCAAATTCGGAAAAGAAGAAAATTCGCACAAAATGACCAGCCAGTGTTGCAAAAGAAAATCTATGGAAAGGGGCTTGGTTAAGCGCCATTGACACGAAAAATATAATGCAAAACTAAAATACCACATCTCATCTAAACAATTTTAGAGTTTCAACAATAGTGGCGTTTGGTGCTGGATTTGGTTTTCCATGACATACTGTCAAATCCTGCCAAATGTTTATTAGGCCTACAATATTGTTAAATATGTCACCATAAGCTCAGTAAAAACCAAAATAACTACACATTTTTATTACCTTGTGTTCAAACAAATTTAGTATCTTTTTGTGTTAAGTAATTGGTACATTTTTCAACACGATCCATTCCAAACAACACAGAGAATATTTTTTAAGGCTCAATCGCATTTGAGTATTTTAAACTAAGGCTCTCGTAAGCATCAGTTTCATTCGGGGGTGCCACAGAAACCGTTCCGCCCAAATTGGGTTGGAATTTACATAGAGAAGGGATTGACATTCGGTTGGAATTTGGGCAGAACGGTTTCTGTGGCACCCCCGATTTACTTGATTTTATCGTTGTAAATTTGCAGATCTGAATTGTATTGCTTTGAATGCTACAATTATATTTATTGGACTATGTTTAATTAAAGTTTACTAAACGGGAATATCAACATATCTTTTGAATTAGATTCCTTATTTTATGAACTGCCACATTGTCAGCCAGTGAAATAAAACACAGTAAGAATAAAATAAATGCTTAATTGGAATCATCATGGTTTTTATTTGATTATTTAAATTCCATTCATTTAGTGTCGCTTGTTTGATTTGTTATTCAAATATATGAAAAATGGTCGATTAGAAATTGTTTTAGGGTTGTTTCTGTTTCGTTTTGCATTATCCACACAGCAGCAGCAGACGTGTAGGCTCCATCCCTTCCCGTTTTCCCTTTTTCTACTATTGTTCGCCCGCATCGCATCTTTTCATCCGTTCCTGGATCTACCAGCGGCTGTAGTTGCATTTAATCAAATTATCCTTACACGTGTAGATTGGTTGGTTGGTTGCATTTTGTTTGTAGTATTGATTTTGTTGGATTTTGTCTGCTAGTCCTGAAGCAAGTGCATATACAAAGGTTCTTTCATATATGTTTACCGTTTAAGTTATCGTTATTATTATTATCATTATCGTTAGCCAATACCGTTGATAGCCGGGCAACCGGATAGCGCAAGGAGCTTTCGCTCACTCCACATCCATGGAGGGATCGTTTCCTGCCGCACTCTGGGCATTGTTGTCCACGTCCATTTTGTCGCCGGCATTCGCAGTTGGCTCACCGCCGTTCTGTTCCGCATTCGCTTCCCCATCCTTGGGCGGTGTTGCCGTTTTGGCCGGAGTCGGCTTTGGTTTCGCACGGTTGATTACCGAGCTGACACAAGCGTTCAGCGTGTGCACTTCGTGGCGCACGGCAGAAACCTGGACGGGACTGTCGGCGGTGCGCGGCGACTGTGTGAACTTGGATAGATTGGCATCCAGCCACTTTTGGGCCTTGTCTGCTGTCTCCGAGATGTTGATGAACTCGGTTTCCGTGAGGTGATCGTACTTGGGCACGCCCTTGCGGAACTCGGCCACAGCCAGGCGGGCAATTGCAATGCTGCCCTTGAGTTCTTCGAAGGCTGTTGGGCCCTGTTCGTAGTCGCTGGCGCGCAGCTTGATGGGATCGGTCTTCTGATGCAGGGCCTGCAGGCGGTTGGTGTACGTCTCGCGCTCGCAGTCCTCCCCGTCCTCGTAAAGCCAGTTCTCGAGATCATTTAACTGAGACACAATAGCCTCGCGCTCGGACTCCACTACGAATCGCTCCAAGGGTCCACCCTGCAAACAAAAGCGATTTTAAGTATAAGTTCGAGGAATATTAGAAAATAAACTTGCTGAAGATAGATATTTATAAGTATCAATTTATAACCTTCAAGTCAGATAGGATTCCAACATAATTTGGCTCTAGGTATCTTACCTGTAATTTGTTGCGCATATCGTAGACGAACTCCTCCAGAGCATTTTTGGCGTCGATGCGTTCCGTCTCCTTCTGATCGTTGCCAATCATCTTGGCCTCCTGCTGTGTGTAGTTTCCCAACTCAATGGGACTGAAGCCGTGTGTGGTGCACTCCAGCGGCAATTCGGTCGCCTTGGAGGCCTTCTTCTTTTTATCAGTTCCCTGAGCAGCAAAAGAGAGGGAATCATTTAGTCGGATTAACGAAACAAGTGGGGTAAATAAGTTCAATTCAAGTTTTCCAATAGAAAGAGGAAATTGGAGCAGCAACAACATCAACAACAAAGCGAAGAGGAAAAACAGCTCCAAGCGACAGCCTACAATATGAGCACAAAGAATTTTTTTGGGTGTTGGTTGTATAACAGCAGTTTATAAAACACTGTGGGAATTGGTTTGATTTTGAATTTTGAGCAAGGGGCGCGCGTTTTTCTCATGTGTATTTTAAAAAATATTAAGCGAAAATAGTGTGGAAATAAAAAAATTAAATAGCAATTTGTGTAAGCGTTTGAAATACATTGGTTTTATTTTGGGAGCACATAGGGTAGGCGGCTTATGAGCGGTCTTCTTCATTCGTTTTATTTTTGGTGGAAAGGATAAAACACAAAAATTCCAAAAACCACAAAATTGTTCGTTTCGTGTTTTTAATTTTGTTTTCTCTTTCGTTAATAAAAATTTCCAATTTCTTGACACACAAATATGGGAACAAAGAATTTACATTTGGTGTTTTTTTTTTTGGTTTTGTTTTTGAATTGAAATTTGAGAAATTTGAGGAAAACGTACCGAACTAAACCAGCCCTTGACCCGCTGTGCCCACCCTTGTCCGCCAGGTGATGAGGCTGTTGATGTATTATAATCATCCTCATTCTCACAATATGCCTACGAGAGATCAAAACGCGCGCGTTCGCAAACATATCCAAAACAAACAAAAACAAATATTGGAGTGGTATATTTATATATATGAATGATTTATATAAAATACACATTCATATGTGTCTATATGTATAAATATTTAAGCAAGAGCCATACAGCACCAGTTTTCACATGTCCGATTATGGTAACGATCGATAAATCTGATTTGGCAATTCATTGATCTGATACAGTTTAAAAATTACATTATTTTAGCACTACCAAACCAAACATTGAAAACCGGGACTAAATAGGAATAAGTCAAGAAATTCGAAGTGGGAAAGTTTTCTCATTTTCATTGATTCTTTACATTTTTGCTTTTTATTTTTAACCATGAATATGAATAAACGATCCCTAGTAATTCTTTGAACCAAACAGAATTTATGGGATGTGAATAGGAATTATGAAGATTTTTAAAGCTACAATTAAACCATAAAACAAAGAAACATTTATAAACTCAGAAAGAAAAACAAAGATTATGTTAAAAAGCTCACTAAAATACTATAGTATTTCTGCCAAAATTTTGTGTGAACATGGGGGAAATACTATTTTACACAAACTTTTACAGACGGACGTAAGTGAACTGTGTTACAGACTTCTAAGATAGGTAATGTGAAAAAATCATTTACAATCACTTAACACAAAATCAAGAACAATTTAAGCTACGTCGCCCCTGTTCTTACAATGTAGAAAATAAGCTGGAGGCACTAAACCCAATTTGACTAAGCCGTAAGGGCGGTTAGTATAATAAAAATAAAACAGAAACGACAAGAGCAGAGCAACCCCTATTCCACAACAGAAAAATGATGGAGTGAATGGATGAACTGAATGGGATATGGTTGACTCACCTCCTGCTGGCCGTCCGCGGGTTCGCCTGCGTTGTTAACCTGTTCGCCGGGCTTTTCCTCGCTGGCAGCCTGTTCGGCAGCTGCGGCAGCCTCTTCGATTTCCTTCTTCTCCACCAGCGAAGCCGAGGAAATCAACACGATGCCGTTGTTGTTGATGCGCACCTTTAGCTTGACATCCTGGCCCTCGCCGCGCTCCGTTGGCTTTACGTCCTTGACCTTCCAAACGCCAATTGTTTGATCCGGGTATGGCACCTGCTGTCCATAGACAATCGAAACGTTGAACGGACCCTTGCGGTTGATTGTCAGCAGGCGACTGAACGGCGACGCATGGAACTGCGGAAAGATTTCGATCTCGCCCGGAGCGGCGGAGCCCTCGCTGTCCCACAACACCTTCACGGCGTAGTTTTGGAGGTCGGTGACGCCGAACTCCCGGACGCGCACAGCCGGCGACATAATGGCGCACTGAAGGGCAGCACCGCGTGACACGGCCTCGTCCTGGTTCAGGGTGGTGCTGGCCGGCTTGTTGAAGACCTACAGACGAAAACAGAGTGTTGTAATAAAAAAAGATCACTTTTATAAAAATCGAATAGGAAATCCCTATATAAATAATTAGTTTGTTGGAATATATAAAGCTATTTTTTTACGCAAGTTAAGAGGTCAATAAAAATGTACGGGTAAAGCTTTAAAAAGGATGCTAAAAATATGATTCTTTAATTTTACTGTATTGAAATCAATGTTTCCTGTATTGTCCCTAGTTTATTAACCGCTGAACTTATTTATTTATTTTATTTAACAGAAACCACGAAGGAACTAAACACTCACCTGCTCAATGAGCAGCTTAACGGATGGAATGCGCGAGCTGCCTCCAACAATCTCCACTGAGTGAATGTCGTCTAGCGACAGCTTGGACTCGGCCAGGAGTCGCTTGAAGGTCTGCTCGACGCGCTCCAGGACGGGGGCGCACAGCTCCTCCATCTGGGCGCGCTGCATGGCCGACGAGACGTCGATGTCCTCAAGAAAGCACTCTATGTTCAGCGGCAGCTTGGTGCTGTTGGCGGACATCTGCTTCTTCAGTTTCTCGATTTCGGTGAGCAGGCGCAAGTTGGCACGGGCATTGGTCTTGGCGTTGATCTTGTATCGCTCCTGGAACTCCTTGGCAAAGAAGTCGCCCAGGGCAAGGTCGATGTCGCGTCCGCCGATCTGGTCCCAGGTGCTGGCCAGCATCTTTAGCTTGCCCTTGGTGAAGGAGCACGCGCTGACCTGTAGAGACGAGTGCCCGAAGTCCACGAAGATCACGTTGCGCGGCTTGTCTTCAAACAGGTCGTTCTTATAAAAGCCGTAGGCCAGCGCCGTGGCCGTCGTCTCGTTCATTAGCCGGAGCACGTTGAGTCCTGCAATAGAAGCGGCATCCAGAAGGGCTCGGCGCTCGGCGTTGGTGAAGAACACGGGACAGGCAATGACGCAGTCGTTAACCTGCGTCTGCATCGCACTTGCCGAAGTCTCCTTCAGCTTGGTAAAGAGCATCGCCGTCAGCTGCTCCGGGCTGAAATGCTGGTCCTCCCCCAGGTAGTTCACCTTGATGCCGACGCTGCCGTCGGGTCGCGCCTCCACGCGCGCTGGAATGCTCGTGAGTTCGTGTTGTACATGGGGATCGTTAAATTTACGTCCGAGCAGGCGCTTGAATCCGCCAACTGTGTTTTTCATGTTTGTCACCTGCTGGTTTTTGGCGGCCACACCGATGATCCGCTTCTTGCCATCGAAGGCCACAAAGGAGCTGCAAGTGGGCAGGGAGTGCAAATTATTAGTTTGTGTTAAGCTCAACATTACAGTCCATATAAGGCTTAAAATCTATCTTACTTTGGTACAAGTAAAAATAGTTTTGTTTTTCAAAAGAGCTAAGGTAGGTACAGTGAAAAACACATAAAGCAGCTGTGCATTTAATTTAGGTTATTCGATTTTACTTTTTTCATCATATTGACATATTGGTTAATTACTTCAATAAATAAAATTTGAAAATTTGACTGTAAATTTATTAGTGTTATTTATTACAATTTTATTAAAGTGGCTGAATATCAACAACTCGAACAGAATCTCTTTAAAGTGTTGATTGGTGATTAAAAATGTTTAATCAAACGCCATTTTTGTAATTGTTTAAATTGAACCTTTATCTTTATAAGCTCATCTAGGTTTAAATAACAAACTGTATAAACATATGCCAAGCTCCACTGTGTCTGCATAAGATAGTGTGTGGTTGTGTGCTGTCTGTGTTTGCCGGCTTTGGATTTATTTTTGACAGCTTTGCACACGTTTTCTTTACTTTGGCCGTATCTCCCCTGCTCTCGCTCTCTTCGCAACAGCTGCTAGTGGTTGGGGTCCGCTCTTGCCACTCACCTTTGATGCTGCCTTATTGACCGCATGACGCATGCAGCGCCTGGCCTTTGCGTGTGTGCGGGTGAGTGTGCCAAAAAAGTCAATTCGCATATTCGGACAAGTACAGGAGAGTGGAAATATCTGGCCCACGCAGTCAACGGCATTTAAATCAAAGGCACCCATACATAGGCAGGGCAATAAATTGGATAAGAAAGGCAGGGGAGCGGGAGAGAGATTTGTGTGCTCATTAAAATTGCAATTTGCAACACTTTTTATGGAAGTGCAGTCGGCCAAATTTAGGCCTCCGCAAGCGCACACACATCCGAATACATAATGTAAAGCACATATCTGGATACACGTATGTTTTTCGGAGCGTTACCCATAACAACCATGGAATTTTCTAGGCGCGCTCTCTTACAAACACACACACACACACCTATACATATGCGAGGCATGACTTACAAATTCGACATAACCCCAAAGAGGAGAAAAATCGGACGATTATGCACACCGCGAGCTTATCAACATTAACTGGGCCAAGATCCGGAATTAGAGTACTTACGGCGTGGCCCGGAGACTGTAGTCGTTGGCCAGCGTCTCGATGCCGCCGGACCTGGCCGCCGCCACATAGCAGCCCTCGTTGCCAAAATCGATGCCAATCACGGACATTTTTTGTGTCTCCCTGTCGTCTGGCCGCTTTTCCGATTTAAAAGATTCAGTGGTGTTTGCTGCAACTGCGTTTTAGGGGGGCGGAACTACGCGATCGCTGGGTTTTCTTTGCTTTCCAAGCTACTGCAAAATATATCAGGAAGAGCGAGACGGGAATTAGATAAAATATAAACTGAACACACGGGCACGCACGTGTCGGCTTGCTATCTGCCCTGTTCGTTTGACAAACAATTCCAGAACATTCGGTTCGATATATTTTTTTCACATTCACATCAATTATGGATTCGCTTTTCGCCTGCGAATGGAAATTTCTAGCGTCCGGCCTTCGTCGGTCTTCTCTCTCGCTCGCTCGCGAAAACACCGTGGGGTAGTATAAAAGAAAACGCTTGCGCTTGTTGGCTTTTCACAATTTATTAGTTATCAATTTTGGGGGAGGTATGTTACGCACGTTTTGGCTGATAAAGAGCAAACACCTTTAGTAAATCCTAGCAATTTCAATTCGACACCGCACGTTTTTTTCTAATTTGTGTCCGCAGTATGACCATCTCAAGCGAGTGCGATAATACCAGCTTTAAAAATACCAACATAATGTTTGCTTTGATATTTGTTTTTAAAATTAATAGCCTGTTTCCATCGCAATATTTTAACGTTTCAAAAGTGTGTAATATTCTAAGGCAAACGTAGGGTTTAAGCCGTTGATTTAAAAGTTGCGTGGAAACTTGCAAAATGTAAACTCGAAATGCACTACGTTCCTTTATTTGAATGACTCTTTGTCACATTAAACATTTTTGTAAATTAAGGTTTCTGTACGCAGAATGTCAAAACACATGCTAATTCCACAATAACTTCTGTTGAAAAACTAAGACTTATTTACTTGAGCTAACTTGACCATACAGTTTTTTTCATATAACGTTTAAGCACATTGGTTTTTTTTACCATAGTTTGGGCCTTATTAGCATTTTACAATTTTTGAGCGTATGCCGTTTTAAGCCCAAATACCAGTTTCCCCACCAAATGCCTCCTATGTTGCGGTCAATCAATAACGTTTCAGATTTGCAGTATGGACCATTTAAGTTACTGAAAAATAATAATATTAATAGTTTTAAAAAACTAAAAGAAACGCTTTCCGGTTTAAAAAGAGCGCGCTCTTTTATAGATATCGATAAGCTATCGGTAAAAAAAACAAGTTGGCAGGCCTGCATGCGAACCAAAAAGTGTTACGCCGCCAGATAGCCAGATAGCCAGCCAGCCAGCCAGCCAGCCAGCCACAAGTGAAACTTATATAAAGCGTTTAAAAATTAAATAAGTAAATTTAAATAGATTCCAGTAGTACACTTTCTTACCATTGATACATTTTGGAACACCACCAGAAAAAGAATGATTTGTCGGAATAAATCCTTTTCTTAAAAATCTGATTCTCATGAACCCGCAAAGCATCGCCAGCGTTTCCCGAATAGGAACCCAGAGACTCCAACTTATACTCCGAGTCTTTGTTTCCAACGACAAAGTTGTCATATCTAGCATATGCGGTTGCATTGTCAAAGTCAACGAGTTCAACGTAGAGCTCATGCCTGTGTCTCGTGGTTAACTGTTGAATCAACTTGGTCCCAATCCAAAAGTCTCCGTTTATGTCGCCAAATCCATCCTCATAGGCATTTTCATCTTTTTCGTTTCGAGTGAAACTTACTTTGCCGTCTAGTCGCCGTTGAATGACCATCCAACCGGAACCGGCATAAGGAACGTCCTCAAATATTGCCGTGAAAGGATTTATGCCTTCCACTCTTACGAATTTTAAGTGATGAACTTTGGAGTGGTTTAATAAAGATAAGTTGTCACTTTGGCAGTTAGTTACATAAAATTTTGTAGCAGCCAGGTTTTTTTTCGTTTCTTCAATCTCAGCTGCATTTTTCTTAACTTTGGATTCTAACTCAAGAATTTGAGCTGTTAGTTTTCCATTATTTTCAGAAGCTTCCTTGAGCTTGGATTTAACTGTAAAAATTTGTGTTCTCAGGTTGCTCTCAGTTTTATTGGACTTAGCTTTAATTTTTTTTACTTCAATATTCTTATTTATCAGTTTTGATTTAAAGCCGAGTAAAAGTTTCTGCATTTTTAAAATAGAGGCCTCTAAAAGAGCGTTTTTACCTTTGCATTCATCAAATTTCTTTTGTAGTTGCGAATAGTTGAGATCTCCTGTATGAGATTGAGATTCTTGAGAGAGGTCGGACATATCCTGATCCAACTTTAAATTGGGTAAAAGTCCATAACCAGCAGCATGATCATGGATCGAATTTAGCGACTTTTTGTGTTCGGGTCCATGAACTTTATTTAAACCCAAAACGCTGGAGATCTGATGTATAATGTTAATTTGGAGTGGGAGTACAGTAACATGGTGTGTAAATACATACCAAGTTGTTCTCAGAAGTCGAAGAACCACGCCGTTTTAGCGGCAGATTTTCCAAGTTGTTAGTTTGCATGGCGGTAAACTTTTGACGAGGGTTTCGCAATAATAGTTCTTGGAAGTGGGCTTTTATCTGACGGGCTTTTATTATTACTATCAAATCCTTGAAATTCCAGCTTTAAAATATCTTTAAACATAAATAAACATGAACATGAAGCGCGTTTTAACAAGTTTTGGAGCTAAAAGATGCGACGCCACTGCAGGAAAATTCTAGTGCTGGAAAATCACATTCACTAGAAGGGGCTAATTTAAGCTCGTGCTTATGTAATCATACTGGATTCAGTATTTTTAGCATGATCAATCTGGTTTTTAATCTTTTCAACCGCCTTTTAATTACTTTAGGTACAGAAATACCTGTTCATTTCAGGAAACTAACAATTGAAAACAACCTCAATTTTAACTGCATCAAAACTAAATACCCTACGCAATACTGGCACCGAGCTTAAATTCGCCATTTCTAAGGCGCAGTTTTGCAGCACTGGACAGTTTTTTAACGCAAAATGCAAAATGTTTCTTCGAAATTTTTTTTCAGTCAGCGGAAAATAAAGATGGAACGACTGAATTCAATCGCAAGAGAAGCAACAACTGGTTAAAAGCAATTGCATGGTAGTTGAAGTCTTTTTATTATTAAATCTACAACATGCAAACCGGTAAATTAAATAACCTTTCGCAGAAACCGCGTGGCCCGCAAGACTAAATCTTTACAAATATCAAAATCTCAAAATAAACTCACATTTTTAGACATCTAGCGATTTGGTTCCTGAAAATATTGATGAACTGCAAGACTCAACCTTTAATAATAACTTGGTACGTAGAAACATTTTTACATACAAACCAGTGTTGCCAGATGAAAATTTTGCTTTCCCCCTAAAGAATCTCAAACAGTCGTGATTTCCCCCCAAAAAATCCAGTTTTCCCCCTTATTTTTAATTTCAAACTTGTACAATAAAATAACAAATATCTCGATTAGACGTTATAGAAAACTAAAGATGAGAAAAATCAGTGTATTTTAACTTATTATTAAGTATACATTTATTATTCATACATATATGTAACGAAATCGAATTTTATGAATTTCATCTAAAAACTCGGTCTTGTAAATATCCTTGCTATTGAATATATCAAAAATTTTACAATGTTTTTTAAAAAACATTTAAGTAATAGAATTTTCGAAAAAAAAACAAAGCACTTAACTTTCCTCCTAAACATTTCTCCCCCCTAAAATTCCCCCAGCACGTCAAAAAAACCCCTAAATCTAGGGGGAAAACCACTGATCTGGGAACACTGATACAAACCCTATAAATATTATTATTATCATTATTGCTAAATAAACTCACATTTTTAGACGTCTAGCGATTTGGGTATAATTATTGATGAACCGTACGCAAACAAAATCTTCATAAATAATTCTGTCCTGAATCATATTCCTAGAAGCCATATTATCAAAGTAAGCAAGAAACTTTGTATTGATAACAGACTTTCAAGTTTGTCCGAATCAATTAGAAAACTAAATAATAGACTAAAACAATTAGAGTCGCTATCGAGTTATCTCAACTATAATAGCAATTTAATGAATGCAAACTCAGAAACGCTCTTGTGGAGCGACATACAAATATTTGGAATCAAAGCTAAAGAAAAAAGATAACAAATTAACGAAATTAAAAGCTAAATCGGACAAAACTGAACTTAATCTGAAAGCTGAAATTGCTAATTCAGAATCCACAGCTAAAAAACATGTTACGCTGTTCTAAGAAAAAACAATGAAAAATGTAAACAACTGCCAAAATGATAGCTTTATCTTATTAAACCTCTCCAAAGTTTCTAACATTAAACTGGTGAGGGCAGAAGGGCATAGATCCTTTCAAGGCAGTGTTTGAGGACGTTCCTTCTGCCGGGTCCGGTTGGATGGTTCTGCAACGGCGAGTAGACGGGGAAATAAATGAGCATGGGTTTGGTGACATTAACGGAGACTTTTGGCTTGGAACCAAGTTCATTCATCATTTGAACTCGTAGACTTTGACAATGTAACCGCATTTGCCAGGTATGACAACTTTGTCGTTGGAAACAAATATTCACAGTACACGTTAGAGTCTCTGGAAATCCTATTCAGGAAACCCTGGCGATGCTTTGCGGGTCCATGAGAATCAGGTTTTTTACAAATCCTATTTCTGGTGGTATGCCAATAAGCAACAGTGGTAAGGAAATAATTACTAGAATCTGAAAGAGTGATTATTTAAGAGTATTTAATGTTTCAGCACCCTAAATGGTCCATATAGTGCATCTAAACAATTATTGAATGGCGAAAAGAACGGTGGAATTTGTTGGGGAAGTTGGTATCTAGGAACAAAACGACATACTCTTAAGTCTTGCAAAATGTTTATTAGGCCCAAACTATGGTAAAGTAACAAATATATTTAAAGTAAGGAGAAGTAACTAGAACCGCAAAGCCATTCGCATTAAATTGACTTTAATTTTTCCACTGAAAGAGACCAATAAAAAGCGAGAAATCAATTAAAACGTAATTTAAATACTTCGGGATTAAACAAAAATAAACTGGGTGCTTATATGGGAAATATGTTGAAAAGACCGCATCGTTTTTTTTTTTTAAAATATATAAAAGTTTCTCCATCGGCAAGATTAGGTTTAGATTAGATCCTATACTCCCATTAAGAATATTGTATATGGACTGAAAATACATATATTTAAAAATTACATTTTTCCTGTATGGGAAATATGTTGATTGAGACTTAACAAAAGACTGCCAGATATATTTGTTGTAATTTGTAAAACATATTTTTCCCATCGGCCGGCTTAGGGAAACCTCCTAGACACCTGCGACGGGAGTGGACCCTCCACCGTCTCCTCGATGAGTAGCGGCGAGCTCCAACGCATAAGGAAGTAGGCAGATCCGGACTTGTCGTTTGTCCCGGACAGCCGGTTGCCGCCGAAGGGAGTCAGTCCGTGGTTGCTGCCTGTGCATCGCTCGTTCACGTACAAATTGCTGGCCGACATGCGCAGCTGGTTGAGGCAGTGCAGGATCACCTCGTCTCGGCTGGCGAAAATGGAGCCGGATAGCGCGTACCTAGACTGGTTGGCGGCCAGCTTGAGAGCCTCCGCGAAGGAGTCGTCTGCGTAGACGAACACCGGCAGGAAAGGTCCGGTAAAGGGCTCGCTCAGCAGCGGATCCAGCGGGTCCGTTACCCGGACGATCGTTGGCTGGACGAATCTTCCGACGCTGTCATCGCAGGAGCCCCCACAGAGTCGCTCCATGTGCTCGGTCCGCTCTATCAGATGCTGCATCCGATGGAATCCCTCAACATTCACAACCGCCCCCATGTCCGTGTTCAGCTCGACGGGATCTCCGATGATTAAATGCTCGGTAGCTTCTACCAACTGTTCCCGGATGTTCGGCCACAGGGATGTGGGCACGTACATGCGGGACAGGGAGTTGGCATACTGTCCTGCAAAACCGAAAGCTGCCTGCACGGAGGCTGAGACCACGGTCTCCACTTTCGCGCTGACATGGACAAAGTGGAAGTTCTGGCCCGAACACTCGGCCACCAGGCGGGGAAAGCAGATGTACCGCTCCATCCTGTCGCTCACCAGCTTGTGGACGTGCCTGTAGTCCGCTGCACTGCCCTGGGAGTTTAGTCCTGCGAAGTGAACGGCCTGCGTGACGGTGTCCAGGAACAGACGCTCGTTGGCCGGCACAAAGTTAACCACTCCACTGGGCAGACCCGCCTCCTGAAAAGCCCGGTGGACGAGAAAGCTTGCTGGGGACACCTCCAGAGCGGGATTCCATAGCACCGTGTTGCCCATGAGTGCCGGACAGAGGGCCAAACTGGCGGACAACGCCACCGATTCAAAGGGAGCTAGAGCTGCCACAAAGCCATCCATGGGTCGCAGGTGGAAGCTAGGGAAGACGTTCATGTCGCCCTCAATCTCAAAGCGCAGCTCAGACAATTGTTCCAGATAGTCGGCGTTGGCTCTCAACGAGCTGAGCAGTCGTCTGATGTCACGCATCGCGTCGTGTGAGGTTTTGCTGAGGCTCAGCATAAGGAAAACGCGTAGCCGCAGCTCGTCAGACTCGATGATGTCCGCCGCCCTTCTCCAGATGGCCAGCCGCTCCATAATTGGCACCTGACTCCAAGTGCCCTGCGCAGACAGAGCCGATTTGATTGCTGCCTCGATTTGCTTGCGATTTGAGTAGTACACCTGCGCCGGGATAGTCTTGAGGTCGTGGGGGCAGGAGACACGCTGGTTATCCATGGTGTACACCGACTCGTCGCCTATAATTGTGGGCACCTCTAAAGGCCTGCGCTGAACCTCCTGAACGGCATGGCTGATTATAATCCTTTCGTTCCATTGCGGCCTTGGAACATCCTCCTCTGGCTGGGATTCTGACTTCCTTTCCCGCTGCGATGCCATCTCCTTGTTCACCGAGAGTCTCGTCTCGCCTGTAATGCTGGCCATTCCACGGCTAAGGCACATGATGGACCAACAAAAGGGGGATAGAAATCCCAGCTTGAGCATCGCGCTTGGCTTGTACAACATCAATTTGAAGCTTTTAACAGGAATTTATTCTACATTTGCCAGTTTTATATGCGTATACTTAAGTGTAGAAAAATATATGTGTTTGAACGGTGCGTTTTGCAGTTGTAAGACAGTTGTGGAAAAGGCAGTTCGTGTGTAAAGTCTAGGTTTTAAATATATATATGTAAATAATCACTAAAAGTAAAACACTGCTTTATTTGTGGGACTTGAAGCCAAGTGCGCAAGACAAATTGTAAATTAGATTTGTACAAAAATATCAATTGTATAATCATAGTTAAGAACTAAAGATCTATAAGATTACAAATAAAAAGATAAAAGCACGAAAACATTTCGTTTTAATTGTCAGTTACGGCACAACATAAATTTTAAGACCTATTTTACATATATAACATTCCTTTTCGGCTATAACAAAGAATACAATTTTAAATGTAAATTATTCGGTTAGTTTGGGACACAGGTTCACAACAGTCTTACAGTCCGCAAATGCCCGTTCAATTCGTTGCCGCCTTTTTTGAGTTTGAAACCAAGTGCGCAAAACAAATTGTAAGTAGGAATGGCTCAAAAATATCAAAACATAGAATTAGTGACTAACAAAACTAAGGACTAGGTGGCATTCGTTTCCGAATTTCGATGCTTCTGCATTAGGAATAATTTTGAACACATGGAATATATGTTGATGATGAGAGGTCAAGCGCAGAAATCTGCACTTTATCTAAAAACTCATCTGGATATGTGGTCATGGGAGTCGTTGTTTTCTTCGTGCTGTCGTTTGAGCATTTCCGTCAGATTTGTGTGAAGGTAACGCGTTTCTAAGGTCACTAAGGTGCTAAACATGCCGAGTCCATCCAGCGGGGAATGCTTCGGGGTAACGTTCTGGCCTATTCGAGTCTTGGATTGCAGGTTTCTAGTACTAATACGCAGTCTTGCCGGTCCCATTGTAATCGTCTCTACAACTGCGCCGCCAGGCCGGAGGCGGAGATGTTGTCGCCCGCCCCAGCGGTTTTTCTGGCCTCACGACAGACCAGCACCGGGGCCACGCATATCTCCACCTCGAGGCGTTGCCTCTGACGTCCGAATTCAATGTACTCTCGCCAGCAGGGCACCGGACTGGCAGCACCAATCCGCATGCGAGGTGCATCCCTCTGCGCCGAGGTGGCAAAACTGTCGTCCAGAACCTGTAGAACTGCCTCTGGATTGATCTGCGGAAGGAAAGGTTACTTATTATTAGTGTGAATTAGGTCGCAAATTTTGAAAATATGTATAAGAATTGAATTAAATACTTTTTCCTGATATGCATATGAAATATGCAGTACAGATTTAAAAGACTCACAAACTGGGACTTGCAGACATATCGGTGAGCAGTGAGGGCCGCCTTGGCCGCTGCCGCTCGGGTGTTTTTCCACTGGGAGCCGGTTGTGGTGAGAATGGCCTGGTAGGCCAGCGTGTGCACGTGGATTCGGGAGATTCGACGTCGCTTGTGGTCGCCTGAGTTTCGGTCGGCATAGTCTTCTAACAAGCTGATGAAGACCTGCCGCATCTGATCGAGTGTGTGGGCAATGCGGGGATTCCAGTCAGTGGCCAGAGTGGTCCGACCGTGGGCTAGCACCTGCTGCAGATTAGCAAGCTCCTGCTCGTTCATGCCCAAAGAGTCCACGTAGGGCAGGACAAAGTTTCGCAGCTGCTGCAGTAACTGCAGTTCTACGTACGAGGCCATTTCAAAGTGGTTTAGAGTGTCCGCTGGCTGGCTGGTCAGCTGACGCTGTACCTGCTGCAGGCGCGCCTCACGCTCGCCAGGATTAAAGGTGAACATGTCCATCATTTGCAGCCCACTGACAACCAGCAGCTGGGGGTGATATACCTTCAGGGCGTCCGTCAGCTGTTCCACGGCCCGGAGATGGGGATTATTCCGGTCATTGTGCAAAATGTACCGATTGGCGCGGGGCGCCACGTATGTTCCCCAGGTGTCGCCAGCCTTGTACTCCAGAATAAGATGTATATCATCGTCTGGAATTTCGTCGCCGGCCAAACGAATCTCCTTGGGCAATAGCGGACGCAATCTGGGAAGGATTAATCAATGAATTTAAAGAAAATGTGAGTGCTTGGCCAGTTAAATATACTTTTTAGACATGTGCGCGCCCAGTAGCACTTCAGCTCCCTCCATAAAGAAGCGCACAGCCATCAGAGGGGCGTTGCCGCCCATGTACCAATGAATACGCTCCTTATCCATTACCTTGGCGTAGCCAACCAGCTGCTTAAAGAGAGTACCGTTTGCCATCACCCGCCTGAAAGAACGACAGTGTAGATAGATTGTATATATTGCTTAAGAAAGCCTACAACTTACTCCGCTGCAGCTCCGTTCTGAAAGTAGTAAGCAAAAGACTGCAGCAGCTCGTCCTCGTTGTTGACTATCTCCCGGGAGCCCGTGGTGACCGCAGGGATGCGCCGGCTGTAGTACCGCTCCAGGAACTCGGTGGCGTTGATCTGCAGGTCAGTGCATGCGCCGTACCCAATGGCCACCTTTGGAACCGGCTCCTGGGCGTTTCGCTTTAGGGACCTAGGGTCAGAGATAGACGGTAAGTACCAGCACAGCCCTAGCATTAGGTCCTCACCCTTCTATGGCCAGGAGTCCGGTGAGCAGGACGGTCGTCCTGTTAAGCGTCTGCAGCGAAATGAACGCCTGCCAAATGATGGAAATGAAGGCTGTGAAAACGGAACAGCCGGTTAACCATCCCATGTAACGAAGGGCCGTCATCGTAAACTTGGTGAGTAAATATTTCCGCTGTGTAGATATTCCTCTTGATTACTGGCCCCCAGTCGTTGATCCCAGTGCTTTTTATCCGGCCACTGTCTTATCAGTCGGAATTGTCGCCCTTTTTTCCAATTGTTATTTCGAGAGGCTGTCAAACAGCGATGGCACTATCGATAACCGCTCTTAGTTATTAACGATGGTATCGATTCGGTGTTCGTTTGTTTTGAATAACACGATTTTGGTATTCCCTGTTTTTTTGTTTTTGGGGCTTTGATTTCACGGCTCCCTCGCGATTTCAGGTGGGCGTTTGTGGCACGGCTGATAAAAAAAAAAAAACCGACAACAAAACAAAAGCAATTTAGGTTCTGCAGCTAATACGTCCTAAATTTAGGTTTTGCTACAATTTAGCAATTTAACTGTATAAGATGTATTTTAATTTTTTTTAGGAATTTCTGACCGTTACATACATATACTTAAACAAAATTTAAAAAATAAATATAAAGGGGTACAAAGTGCTTTTTCTTACCTTTATATGGAACTTTCTTCAAGATACTTATAAATTTTGATTTAATCCTACCAAAGTTATATTTATTTCTTCAAAAAAGTGTGTGTATCGTTCTTAAGTTATTCCCATTTTTAGTCTAGTCAGCGACACTACAATTCCCAACTTGTTATAGCGTTGTAGTGATGGTAACCCAGCATCAAGCCCAGGGAAGGTCAGCAAAAATAGTCCTGATGAGATAGATGTCTAGCAAACATCGAAACAGCGCTGAAGGCTATAAGCTTTGCTTCTTGTTTTTTGACAAGAACTTTGTGTGTGTGGCATTAAAAGCCGGTATTAGACTTACATTTTATAAATCTAAGCCGCCTTGAGTTCGTTAAAAACTTACTTACTAAAATAAGCCAACAAAAATAAAAATATAAAATGTTTCATTTTAATAAACGACTATATAACTACCATTGAAGAAGTGAAACATTGGAGCTATTTTTATCATTTCTAGTGTTTTCGCAGATTCTGCAATAGATTTGGCATGTCCTCAAAAGCTGCTGCGACTGTTAACATGTAGAGTAAACTCAGTTAATTTGTCATCACTTTCTTTTATCTTCATATTTTTGATTTTGTAATTCTTGCCTGGCAATTTGGTCGTGTTTTTCTCAAAGATTGTTTTCATGTCTCTGAATTTTTAAAACTTTACACTCCAAGAAGGGCATCTTTACACGTATGTAAACATTTAGTATAATTGCAGTTCTGTAGATTAGCGGTAGATGTCGCGCGAAAAACTTTCTAGAACCTGTGTACAAATATTTAGGATAAATGGTTAATATAAATATAACTTGAAACACTTTTAATTTTAAATCATTAAAAAGTATTTTTTAAAATATTTTTTTAATCGAAATTACAACTCTTTATGAAAGTTGTATCAAAATTTAAGTACATTTCGATTAGAATTGACTGAGATATGCAGAAAAACTTCCAACCACTTTGAGAACAGTTTGTCGCGCCCCTAAAACTTTTAATGCGTTTTTCTCAAAACGACTTTTTCATAGTTGGTGTCCCGGATAACTCAAAATTATGCACCAAACGGTGTTTTTTTTTTATCGATTTTCAAGTTTAGCCTAAAAAAAAAAAAATTAAAAAAAAAAAAAAATTTCAAAGAATAAGGGTGGTTGGCTTGGAGATATTTATAAAAAAGTTACTAATTGTTTTTTACACCGCAATGAATCTTTTTTACAAAATGGCCTTCTTCAAACACAGTATAGCTCCAATATTTCGCGGATTTTTTTTTTTAATTTTAAATTTTTTAATCTATCTTTAAAAGTAATTAATAAAAGCTATTAATCTCTGTTTAATAATATAATATGGTTACATTTAATTTAAAATTAAAGGATACCAATGTAACCAAAATGATCTTTCTTTGTGTCAACGTGAAACTAGCGGGGGTGCCACAGAAACCGTTCCAAAAAAATTTCAACCGAATTTCAACCCCTTCTCTATGTAAATTCCAAAATACTTTGGTTGGAACGGTTTCTGTGGCACCACCGTAGGTGTCCGCTCTTTTATAAGTTACAAAATTTTGGGTCGAGCTTATACTTCTTCGTATGAAGTGGACACTAAAACAGACTTTAACCTGAGTATCATGGTGTCATTTTTCTTATCAAGACTGACACTTGGACTTTTGTTTGCTACATCCAAATCCTTTATCCTTCATAAGTCAAAAATACTTATTTTTACTATTATTTTGGTATTTATAACCAAACATTTTTGGATTAAATTTTTTTTAACTGACGCCATTTCGTTCGACTTATTTTTAAAGTTTGTTTTTATTTAAGCACATACTTAGTAAAGGGCCTTCATTTTTAACTTTGTTTAACTCTAACAGCACAAACCTAAATTATGCAAGAAATTCTGCTGTACATATAAGCAAATGCAGCGACAAATGAAACAAATTGAAGTCCCACAATTGAGTGATATCATGCCCGAAGCGCTGCTTTGAGATTATTGTCGGCAGTCACTTGGATCTTATCATCCTCCAATCTTTGAAGTGACATCTAGCATGCCACATATGTATACATAAGTTTAAGCGTTCTGTTCTCCGTGCTGTCTGCCTACGTCATAAATCAGCCAAGAAGCTAACTTGATGTGGCTGTATTTTGCTTTGGCTTTGACGGTTCCTTCTTGTCGATTGGGCTCGTTGATTTATAACAAGTTGCTGCTGCTTCTTCTCCAGATTCGTTGTTTGGCTTTAATTGCTTCTTGCCGTTATTACTGTATTGACACAAGGTTAGTCAATTGCACTAGGCAAGGCACAGGGTCTTGTATAGGAAATGTTATTTGCGACTTTGGATTGGATAGTAACTACTTAGCTAGTTTCCAATCGCCCCGCCTTAGGCCAATGCAAGTGTATAGTAAATTTGTTCTTTTATGGCATTCCCGGCTATTAAAGATCCACCACCGGCCAATTAGCGTCTATAAACGGCCATCGTTTGGACCAAAGTCCGAGCTCTTCTATTTATAACGAGTGTCCGATTTTATTCCAGTCCGCAAGACGCGATGACTGGCCAGATCGCTTAGAATCCAGATTGCTATTTCGGGACAGGTGTAATGCCCGCGACTCCGTCTGGACACTATTTTTATCGGCCGAACGAAAGTGAACATCGCATCGCATCGAAATCGCACATTAAACGCTTCGCAGTCGAGGGCTTCAACCGGTATGTGTCTGTATGTTTTGTTGCTGGCTTATTTTACGTGTGTTCTGTTTCGCCAGTCTCGCACATGCGATTATTGTGGTTTTGTTTTTAGTTGTATATTCCATTTTGTTCTATGCGTAGTCGTCCGCTGTGTGCTGGGACTCCGTATAAAATCAGCATAATCAGAAATTCTACCGAGCAGTTGGTTCTAAGCCATTGACGGAGCCGGACGCTCATCGAGCCCCTGGTCTGGAATAGTTGATTATCTTTCAATTTTCTCCGCTCGCCTACCTTTGCCCTCCCGTAATTGTGCGATCGTGTGTGAAACAAACAATTGCAAGATTTACACAACAAGAAGTGAAACCGATATTGTGAAGTGAAAAATCATTAAATGTTATTAAGTTCAACAATTCCCTGGTTATAATTATAGTTCGTGGCTCTTGGATTATTTTCATCTAAATAAATCTACATAAATATAAATAAACATAGAAAAGTAGGTATATCTTCGCGTTGTTCTATTTATCCGCGTTCGTTTCCTAAGTCTTTTGTTTCGCGTGGCGCTGAAAGGAAGCAAATTCGCTTGGCTAAATGAAATCGAAATTTAAATCAATCTTTATCACAACTGGATTTGGCACGCTCTCTAGATGTCTAGATGTCTAGATAGATTTCTTAAATAGCCCCGCTTCGGTTTCCCTCCTCTTTGACACTTCCGCATGCAGTCCAGTATAATTTTAAACCATTTTACGCGATTTTGTGAACTGAACGGATTTTAGCAATTTTAATGAATGACTTTGGAGTTGTATGCATAAAATATGGAGCTGATAAAAATCTTATTTCAAGTTGGCTAAAAATAATGAACAAAACCGATAAATTATTTTATCTTTGAATTACCAACAATTAAATTAATTTATATGGTAACTACAGTAAGACATCCAAATGTTCAAATTTAAACTGTTTGCTCGTATCAAAAACGGTAACAAATTATAATTCTGGAACCTTTATCTAAAAAAAAAAATTATTTTACCTTTAATAATGTATTCATCGATAATAACACTTAATGATTTTGTTCAGATAAGTGCTGAGAGTGAGCCATAGGAATTTTAAAAACAAAGTTTATGCGCCATGTGGAGGTATTTCATCAAAATACAGTTCTCACCTATCCAATTTGATTAGTCATTTCGTTTTTGTTGTGGCTCGAATAATTTTGAACCTTAGCAATAAATTAGCATAAAGTGGTCAATATTATTAAATGCTAAAATGTTAAAATTAGTCGGCTCCATGCCGTCGAAGACAAAACAAAAGCGAAAAACAGCCAAAGGTGAATAAACTGAGGAGGCCTGAGCTCGGCTTCTGTGTAATGTCTCTGCAAAACTTGGGCAACTGGTTCAAAGTCGAGGACGTCATCAACGAAACCGAGAGTGGCGAAGACCGAAGAATCGTGTCAAGACCTGGTTAAGACTTACACGGCTTTTATCTTATCTTATCTCTCCTCAGCTGTCTCTCAAGATGTCATCGATCCGCCTGCTTTGCTTTGGCCTGCTCTTCCTGTTTTATTTTGGCTATGTGACGTCACAGCGCACGTCACTGGACGTGGCTCTGAAGACTGTCTACCGTCCGCTGCGTCTTCTGGGCCTGGCCTTCACCGGTCGATCTGGCGACGATCCACAAAACGTGCAGCGCGTGCGAAGTGCAGGGGTGAGTCCATTTCAGCAGATAATACAATCACTGATCCGGATTCGATTTGGGGACTTTCTGATCAGCATTTCCATTTCTGTGGAACAATAAATTTAAACGAAATGCGGTCAATATACAGTTACTTCAATTAAATTGATTTCGTTGAAATTAAAGCCAAAATACTGATGAACACAAAAAGTTCATCACAAAAAGTTAAGTTAATTTGGCATATTTTGACTGAAATCAAAGCAAGATCAAGTTATTAGCTTTTTATTAAGCGCAATTGTAAACATTTGAAGAACATAAAAATATGATGGAAAATAAAAAAGAATTTTAATAAATGCATATGATCAATTCCAATATACAATAAAGACGCATTAAATCAATATATTTTAGAATTATTTAAAACCAATGAACAGGCACTTAAGCTAGCTAAAAAATTACCTAGTAAATAATTTATATTCATATACGGGGGTGCCACAGAAACCGTCGACGGTTTTGGGGAGTAATTTTTCGGAAATTCGGAAAAAAATCGTCGGTGCTACAGAAACCGTCTCGAACTTGTTGTTGGGACTTACGATTCGGAAAAAAGACAGGGCTGACTTCTTATTAATTTTTGTCATTTATTTGCTATTTTTCAATAAATTCAAGCCAAGTTTTACTTATTTTTGCAAGACAATACCAACAACTAAAAAAAACTCTACACATAAATCGTAACGAACAAAATAGTTCAACATTTTAAAATGACCGCCAACCTAAACAACAGAAGCCATCCCTGTATTAGATGGCTTCTTACGAGAGGCCGCTACATAAATTCAGTCCCCCAGAGCGAATCCTTTTGCGAAATCGGCGTTTTCTAATATAAAAATCAAGAGCACGGTGGCTTGCTTTGATTTCCTATGCTTTCCCCTAAAACTAAACAACATTTAGGCATTAATATTTAAAATTTGTTGAATTCACTGACATTTTCAAACAATTTGTCTTGTTCTTCGTCGTTTTTTAAGGTTTTTACCTAAGCCGGTATTTTTTGCCACACGCGGTCACACTTAAGTGCAATGCAACGATTTGTTTTATTAATTTCACAAGAAGTACAACTTATTTTCACTTGAAATTTTGACACGCTATAGTTATAGTTATAAACAATAGTATAGCGTACCATAACAATAATAACAATCATATTTAAAATATGAAAATTACTCCGAAATTTGGCATTTTCTATTTGGAGCAAGTTGGCATTTTGGTTTCTCGGGTGGAATTTGGCCGGAATCACACAAGCAATTTTTGAGGTGACGGTTTTTGGAGATTAATTAATTTAAAATATAAAAAGATCAAAACATAAAAAATGTTGTATGCAGATAGCACATACAATTCATTAACGTTGTTTTAAAAAATTTTTCATTATTTATAAAAAGGTGCAAGTATGCTTATTTTATAAAACTGTCGTTTAAAACATGGGGGAAATGATAGAGTTTTCTGTGGCACCGACGGTTTTGCCTTGGGTTGGAACTTGGGCGGACTTCGGGAGGAACGGTTTCTGTGGCACCCCCGATAAGGAGATTTTTTATTTGCCTTTAAAGTAATACAACGTGTGATGTAATTTTAAAATTAATTTAAATAGTAACATTTAGATAAGGAAGTGTATTTTATTTCGATACTTCTAATAGTCTGATATCCGATCTTAATCTCTGGCAGAAAACGCAAAAGTCTAACCCCCGCACCCGAGCCCTGCTGGAGTTCTGCGATGCGGAGCATGGACCTGGAAGACGCAGCCAGGAGCGGCCGAGCAGTGTGCACCGACTGCGACCCGGGGACATCGATGTGATCGGGGCCATGGGTGACTCGCTGACCGCCGGAAATGGGATCTTCGCCTCAAACCTGCTACACGTGACCGTTGAGAACAGAGGTGTCGTTTGGTCCATTGGAGGGCAGTACGATTGGAGAAAGTACCTTACCTTGCCCAACATCCTCAAGGAGTTCAACCCCAACTTATACGGGTATGCGATCAAGGACGGCATCTCCACGGACCGCACCTCCCGCTTCGACGTTGCCGAACTGGCCGCCATGTCCAGGGACATGCCATATATGGCTAAGGTCCTGGTGCGACGCATGCAGCGGGATCCCAAGGTGAACATGACTGCCGACTGGAAGCTGGTCACTCTTTTTATCGGGAACAACGACTTCTGCACGGACATCTGCTACTATCCGGAGCCGGAGAAGACGGTCGAATATCACGAGCGGAACATGCTGAAGACCTACCGCTATCTCAGGGACCACGTGCCCCGGCTCATGCTCAACGTGGTGCCCGCACCCAATCTGCGGTTCCTCACAAATCTTTCGGGTCTGCCGCCAGTCTGCTACAGTACTCTCCGCTTTGAGTGTCCGTGTCTTATGGGCAAGGGCAAGGGTCAGCTGGACTATTTGGAGGGCATAATGAAGCGCTGGATAGCCAAGGACTCGGAGATCGCCAACAGGGAGGAGTTCAACACGGAGGTGAGAAAAAACACTATTCTTTTAAACATTAAATTAATTTAAATAATCTAAAGACCTGCAACCAGGGTTTACAATGTTTTTATAATGTATTTCATCTTCACTTTCAGACCTTCACGATAAACGTGCAGCCGTTCTCACAGTTCGAGGACTTTCCCCGCACACGATCTGGGCAGACGGACACGCGCTTCTTCTCGGAGGACTGCTTCCATCTCAGCCAGCGTGGCCACGCCTCCGCAGCCAACTCGGTGTGGAACAACATGCTGGAGCTTCCTGGGGAGAAGAGCGGATTTGCCACCCAGTTGTTCGAGACCTTTCGCTGTCCCAGCGAACAGCGTCCCTTCCTTGTCACCCGGGAGAACAGTCGTCCGGAGTTCGTGATCTAATCCAAAGTGGGAATTGTTCTCCTCTGTTACTTATTCCCTGTGATATCGCGCTTAAGTCTACTTTCGACGTCTGTTTATATGTTTATTTTAAGTTTAAATTAGCGGCATGTTAAGTGTAAATATTCGATGAGAATAAGTAAATCAAATAAAATAATATTCTTTAATTCCGTGAGTGAATTTTGCACGAAGGCGCGGTAATGGGCTTATTTCAATATTATTATCGTAAACGCGAGTGAACATCTTTTGGCAAAGTTTGGAGAACTTCCATGGCAGTTGACATGGATTACAAGCAATCCATAATAATGAGCCAATGAAGCGAATGACAAGTTTGTTTTATTCAGAAATAAAAACAAATATCGTAAGGGTCTGTCTACAAAATGATATGAAGTGTACATTTGTAGCTCAAAAAAAAATAGATAATAGATAACTAGTATCAGTTGCAACTTTCCAATGAACACATTTTTTACTATAGAGTTCTATACTCTTGGATAAAAAAAAGCTTTACTAATTAACCATGCTGGTTATGTTCTATTTTTTTCATTCAAACGTAGTTCATTAATAAAGAGTTTAAAGAAATTATGAGGCCGAAATTATAGTTAACAACAGTTAAGCTGCGATTAAAATAAACTATGTAGAGGTAAAAAAAAAAGTTTAGGGAATTTTAAAGCCCCAAAGGTAATAGACTAATCCGAAATCAAAAGCACCTATTAAACAATGAGATAAACCTAATTACTATGTTAAAACGAGACAATAATAACAATGTTATTTATGTGTTGCCTGTTACTATAATCGCCTAAACAAATCGTTTCTTTTGTGCTTCAAATGGAGTATATTGCTCACCTTAACGAAAAGAGCTTAAAAAATTAACCACTCATTAAGAGCCGGCAATAAGGCAGTCATTTTTTTTTAAACACATCACCTAGCTCGTTATAAAGTTGCAAATCACCTCGTGATAAGTGATAAGAGCTGATGTGTGGATGACACACGACAGACACTCCGAACCTGTAGATGGGCGCGTCATAAAACCTGTTACAATTTATTTTCCCAGTCAACGAGGCGCACGCATCAACGAACATCAATAAAGCCGGGTCATAATTGTTAAATAATTCGGTTGCTGTTTATAAAAACAAATTGCTCGCTTGTGTACGTGTTCTCGGGCGAGCTAATGACATGACTCCTCCTCCGAAATCACCCGCTCAACGGTTTCGCTAGCTGGTGCTAAAAACGAGCCACAAAAAAAATAAGTAAATACATAAAAAACAGAAAAAGAGAAACATCAATTATCGCATTTATTTCGAGAGCTTATTGCAGCATTTCAAAGCCGGCGCATTGTCATTGACTTTGAACTTGAGCCCCGTTTCCCCGCATATCGGTCAGCACATTTTTGGGCTCTGACTTTGGTGTTACAATGCGTATGGCGTGGCATGGTCGACGAGTTTTTTGTATTTTTCTTAGCACTAACTTCCATTGGTAATGGGAAAAGTCTCTAAAACAAGTTGTCAACGCGAGGTTTTCGCATACCATTTTAAAAAATAACATGCATATTTAATAACAAAATTAGTTTAACTTAAACAAATTTTTTTGGTTTCTTTGAGAACTGAGTACGGTAAAAAAACATGTTTTTAAATTTTAAAAGGATTGTTCTTTGTTTTAAAAAACTTAATATCTCAAGGATTAAGCATCAATATTTTATAGAAATTTATTACACGACTACATGAAAATTTGGTGTATTTTTTTTAATGCATCGTAAATTTAGGAAAACCAGCTGACAAGTTAACTTTCTATTACCTCAATTGATGCTGATCTCGTTTTGATCTGATTTCAATGACAGCAATTAAATGTGGGGCTGGTGACCCATATTAATGAATGCTCATGCAAATTGAGCTTTGTTCTGGGGACGGGTGTCTCTTGAATGGAATCCGGACACTGTTTACCAATCAAGTATCAATCAATAAATTATTATTAATAGATGGGATTGAGTCAGATTCTACCTATATCGAAGGTACTAAAGTATAATTACCTGTTTTGCATGCGACTTTGTACCCATAATTCAAACTTATTTACTTGGCGCCAAGTAAAGCGCCACCTTCGGGTAAAAAAAAGAACTTACTTTAAAATACGATAGATATCGTATCCACGTATCAATTGTGAATGGAACAATTTTTTATACCTTGTATATATGGACTAGAGGTGTTTTGGACCCGAATAATCAAACGCACGTATGTGTATATATTTAAACAGCACTAATAGTTAGCTTTGGTTAAAATTCAGCAATCATTTCCGACTCACTTCCGTAAAATCTCAAATTCGAATTAGATGAAAGACGCAATGAACCTGTAGTAGGTACAGGGTTTAATAATATTTTACAAAGGGTATAATTATCCTTTTTAAAAGGATGAAACAAGAAATAAAATGGCGACGTCAAAAAATTTTTATTCATTTATTTTCTTATTAATTTTAAGAAATATTTTTATAATTTTTTTATAAATTTAAAATGGAAAACAAAATTGGCTTGCATTTATTTGTATGTACCTACTATGATCTTGTTAATCAAGTATCAACACACTACACAGAGAAAACATTGCGTTTTAAATTTGTTTGAAACCTTTTAATTTTCAATTGTTTCGACCCTGTTTTGTTTTTGAATTTAAAATTTTTTGTTTTAATTTAGGCAATTAAAAACTTTTAAATTTGTATGGAAAAAAATTGTTCATTATAAAATGGCATTTAAAACGCCTATATGCGTGGATGAAGTTAAATAATTTTTTAAATTTATTTTTATTAATTTTAAGAAATATTTTTATAAGGTGGGCTACATTTAAATGTATCTAAAATTAATTTTAAAATTAATAACAAAATTGGCTTTCAACTGTGTATATGTATTATGATTTTGTTAATCAACTTTCCACAATCAAGAGTTCACTTCCTAAGGTCTTTGGGATAGCATAGCTTTAAAAAAGAAGTTTGGTTTCAGTTATTTTGGTAATGAAACGAATGACCGTAGCAGGCGAACCAGAAAACCGTTGACAAAGAGTTCTTGAATTTTTCTGCTTACCTCGCACTCTGAATATTATAAATTTCGATGCACTTTGGCCCGAGTTGCGCATTTGCTGCAATTTTAAGCCATGAGAGGCGACAATCAACGGTTCCAACTCCAAGCAGTGGCAACAGCTTTCTTGTTGGGTGAGGTTCAGTTTTTCTCAGAAGATGAATAAAGTGTTTCAAAAACTTTCTAAGAAAAAAACATTAAATCAGTGTGCTACCGAAATGTTGTATTTAAAAAAGATTATAAAACCAATAAAACGTAAAAGGGTGGAGTGCGGAAGTACTTTTTATATGTTCTGGAGATGTAGCAATTGAAAAATTGTAATACTATAAAAAGTAGTAAAATATACATTTAATAAGAATTCGGTTTTTTAATTAGTTTTACAGCTTTGCCATGTCTTGCCGTTTCCATCTTCCTCGGGCAATGATATAGACATTGATGGGAACTACCAGAACTCTGGAAGCGGAAGACCAGTGGACTATCACACGGTTGTCGGCCACTTCAAGGATTTCTTCATGTACCTGCCAGTTATGATGACCACTCTCAAGGAGACCATGTCGGGATTCCCCAAATTTGCCGAAGGCATGCGCATCCTAACTTCCGGAAAAGGACGAGTCGATGGCGAGGACTGTAAGTGCAGCCAAAATGCATTATCAAGCAGCGAATCTTCGGACACCAGTAGTCGATTTGGTTGACCCAAAATCGGAAGATGAGACACCACTATTGTAGATACTGTACATATGTCACAAATAAAAAAGAAATTATTACAGACTATGGAGCGTTCATTTTAAAGTTCCCTTTAATTTCAGCTCGAGAATCCAATCTTCAATGCTTACACAAATCTCAAGTGTCCGTCTTTCAAGCGAATTGTGCTCATTGTGCTCATCAGTTATCGATATTGTGTTGTTGGGTTTTGTGTTCTAAAAAATATAAACAAAAATCTACGGAGTACCTACTGCAAAGATACAAATTGATTTTTTTTGAGAGCTTATTAACAATTGTCTTAGGTACCATAAAGGCAATCCCAACCTTTGGTTGGTGTTGAAAAAAAGATAAAGTTATTTAATATTGTTAAAACATTGTTTTAAAAAGAGGAAAACCAAACTGCTTATGAGTCCAAAATAATTTGTTAGATAAATTCTCATGTAGGGGAGACCGGGGCTAGTGTGCCGAAGGGGTAAGTGTGCCGAGTGCCCTTTTTGAAAAGAGCTTAAAGTGCAGTGGCGTCATCTACACTTTTTTTTGTCGAGTATAAGTTCGCGGTTTTACCAACGTAGTTGGGATTATATAGGTGTTGCGGTTTGCCCACGAGCACACTTTTTCTGTTTTCGGCACCGGTAAGTAAATTATTCATGTTGTGTTTACTTATATTCTATTCAAACAACTATCATCCGATTTCCGAAAACGTGGTACCGCTGGAAAGGGCATACAAAACCCTACAAAATAGTGTGACTTTTTCCGTGGTTATCTATATTTTGTGTTTATGCATCGTCATTTTATCTTAACAAATGCATTGGGGTAAGTGTGCCGAGTTTAGTGTGGGGCCAGTGTGCCGAGTTTAGTGTGGGGCGTCAAGGTCGTAAATGCCGATCTACCAAAATTTTGACAGGATCGCCAATAAAAACAACATTGATGGAGGAGAAAAATGAAAGGTGAGCTGGTAGAGGAAAAAAAAGCAGCTAGAATGTCCAAGAAGTTCACTAAAGCTACCTCCCTTAAGTCCAAGACTAAAAAAACTAAAAAGTAAAGTGGGGAGTTTTTTTTTACAACAATATTATTATTGTAAACTTGTAAACTTATGTACACTTACTTTTAATTCAATAAACATAATACGGTCATGGATTTCTTGTGTTTAAGTGGCTTAACCAAACTCGGCACAGTTACCCCGGCCCTGGGGTAAGTGTGCCGATTTTTTCTGTCGCAGTTTTTTGTTAATAACTTTTTCCATGGTTGATTTTCATTCATAAGAAAATTCACAGATGTGCTTAAGGGTTCTACCTTAATGACAGCGCAAGCCGTTTCCGAAAAAGTTAGCCCACAACTTTAAAAGAAATGCCTAAGTCCAAAATCGGCACACTAGCCCCGGTCTCCCCTACATAGTATCGATAATTTTAATGATAGTTAGCATGAAGTCAATTTCAAGAAATTAATTGACGTTTAATAATTAATAATTTATATCGAAAATGTTTACCCCAAAAAAATGGTTACTCTGTTTGCCATTTAGTTTGTGATATACTTAGTTACCAAATAAGAAAATCAATTCAAGGCACTTGATTGGGGACATTCTATTGAATAAATCCCGAGAAGCTTCGATGCCCTTGAACTGGGAAATTGGTTAGACAATGACTACGTAAGAAATAACCCACTTTGGCTGGACTTGAACTATATTTCCACGTATTTTCTTAAGCTGTTGCCTGCTGGCTTATTAGCCAGACCCCTGGGAATACTCACAACCTGCCCGCTTGGTGAACGGAATGACGCCTAATCAAAACCTCGAATCTGCATTCCATGGGCAGAGGGGGTGGTGTTCCGACCATCCAATATCCCATGCTCCATGGCCCACTGTCATGTTTGCACTTGTCATTATTCTTAATTGTATTTGCGGGGTGGTCGAGCATGCATGGACTATATTTACATACCAATCCGAATGGCCGAGGCGGGACAAATGTAATTCAAAGTTTCCACTTTCAGTTTTAGTTAGGTCCTTGGCGTTGGAAGGAACGCAACTGTACCCCCAAAAGCATGTCCAGGAAGCGCAAAAAGTGGGATTAATAAAGAAGCAACCGGATTAAATCTCACGGTAATCTTGGAGCAGAAAGTAAAATAAGTTAGCCTTAAAATTATTGATGGTTTAGACTATTTATTTATGTACTTTGAAAATTAATAGTAGGTGTACATATTCATATATTTTTCTATAATTCAGGGCAAAGAAAGAAGCAAGAAATAAGTTCCTTAATTTAAAAATTCGTTTTTGTAGCTTACAGCTTTCGCACACAGGAAGTACAGTACGTATCCGCCCCGATGGCCACTGGCATTGAACTGCTAGTGGCCGCCGTCCTATGCGCCGCATGTCCGCCCTTGAACGAATCCCTGCCGGTAAACCTCATCCAGCTGGGCGAAGATGGTGGCCTGTCCACCGAACTGCCCATTGATGTGGAGGCCTCGGATGCCGGACTGGAGGAGGACGTCCCCGTAGAGACCCTGGAGAGCATCATTGGCAAGAAGCTGAAGCTGCGGGAGATGCGTGAGTGGATTGGGGGCAAGCACCTGCGCATTGCCACCCTGGAGGACTATCCGCTCAGCTACACGGAGCTGCTGGACAACGGCACCCGCATCGGCCATGGCGTCTCCTTTCAGATCATCGACTTTCTCAAGAAAAAGTTCAACTTTACGTACGAGGTGTTTGTCCCCCAGGACAATATCATAGGATCAACCACCGACTTCGATCGCAGCCTCATCGAGATGGTCAACAGCAGCGTGAGTAGCAATCAGAAATTTATAAAAACGTATATTCCGTAGAAAACAACAGTTGATTACCATCTTTCTTATTACTAAATTGCTGCAAAATAATTTTTTTATGTAAATATATTTTGCTTTTAATTTATTTGTAATATTCTAAAGGTAAATTCAGTATATAAATTAGTTTGTCCCCAGTTTTTAAAAAGTACTGGATACACATTAACAAGTAAAAGTGTTTTTTGACCACACAAGGTACTACTTTAAACGACACTCCAAAATATTTTGATCTTGATCTTTTTAAAACAAGGTTCAAATTCAAATTAAAATAAGCACAGGGAAATTTATTTTAGCTAAGAGGTATATTCTCGCTAAGTTCCTTATATCCTGCAGATCGTGGACCTGGCAGCGGCCTTCATACCCTCACTTTCTGAGCAACGAAGCTTTGTTTACTACTCGACGACCACGCTGGATGAGGGCGAGTGGATAATGGTGATGCAGCGGCCCCGGGAATCGGCCAGCGGCTCCGGCCTGCTGGCTCCATTCGAGTTCTGGGTTTGGATACTGATCCTCGTCTCGCTACTGGCCGTGGGGCCGATCATCTACGTGTTGATCATCCTGCGAAACCGGCTGACCGGCGACGGGGAGCAGCTGCCCTACTCCCTGGGCCACTGTGCCTGGTTCGTGTACGGAGCGCTGATGAAGCAGGGGAGCACCCTGTCGCCCATCGCAGGTGAGCTGCAATTAGGTTAAAGTGCAATCGGGCGGCGGAGATAACAATCGCCAGCGCTAATGGGCACTCTGATTGCATGCGGGGCCGGGACCCCGTTTGTCGTTTCATTAAACAAAAACCATTACAGACTCGACCCGTTTGCTCTTTGCCACCTGGTGGATATTCATCACGATACTGACGTCCTTCTACACGGCGAACCTGACCGCTTTCCTCACCCTCTCCAAGTTCACGCTGCCCTTTAACACGGTCAACGATATCCTGGCCAAGAACAAGCACTTTGTGTCCATGCGGGGCGGCGGAGTCGAGTACGCCATACGAACGGTAAGTACGATCCCTTGGGACAAATATATTTGTTAGTCAACCGGAAATAAGGAAAAAGCCGATATCGATTGCTTGATTTGTTAATGTGTTTTACACGTTCAAGCTCTTATAATAATACGCAATTAAACTATGAAAAAATACAAACAAATAGTAAGGTATTTTAAAAAAATGTCTACTGTGATTTTAAAAAAATTTTGCAGTAAACAAACGAAACAAAATCTTAATTTTTAAAAATTGAAAACACCCAGTAAGTCTAGTAGAAAATATACCTACTTGGAAAGCCTATTTAAGCTGGCTCAAGGAATCAAAAAACACTATATAGTTGCAGGTTATGTACAAACTTACTAACGTTGAAATTGTTTTCTATAAATATTTTTTTAAGCGTTAGGGATTTTCTTTAAATCCGTCCTTTTCATCGAAAATGTTGTTATCCCACCCGATTTCTTTGGCCATTCCAGACTAACGAATCTCTGTCCATGCTGAACCGGATGATCCAGAACAATTATGCTGTATTCTCGGACGAGACAAACGACACCTACAACCTGCAGAATTACGTGGAGAGGAATGGTTACGTTTTCGTGCGGGATCGTCCGGCAATCAACATAATGCTGTACCAGGATTATCTGTACCGTAAGACCGTCAGCTCCAGCGACGAGAAGGTACACTGCCCGTTCGCCATGGCCAAGGAGCCGTTCCTGAAGAAGAAGCGCACTTTCGCCTATCCCATTGGCTCGAATCTGAGCCTGCTTTTTGATCCGGAGTAAGTGCGCTAAAGATTATTTCGGATTAGATAATGAGATTGTCCTCCTTCACAGGCTACTGAACCTGGTTGAGTCGGGCATCGTGAAGCACCTGTCGGCCAAGGATTTGCCCAGTGCGGAGATCTGTCCGCAGGATCTCGGCGGAACGGAGCGCCAGCTGAGGAATGGCGACCTGATGATGACCTACTACATCATGCTTGCAGGGTTTGCCACCTCGCTGGCCGTGTTTAGCACGGAGCTGGTGTTCCGCTACGTGAACAGTCGCCAGGAGGCGAACAAGTGGGCCCGCCACGGAATCGGACGCACTCCGAACGGCCAGTCGGTGGCTCCATCCCGCTGGCTGCGTGGCTGGCGGAGATTGGACAGCGGACACAGGCAGTTGCTGGGGGCCTCCACGCACGGCCAAAATGTCACCCCACCGCCGCCCTATCAGAGCATCTTCAACGGCGATCCCGTCCAGCGATGGCGACGACCCCTAGGCAACGGAAATGCAGTTGGAAACGGCGTACTCCTGGGCGGAGATTCTGATAGCGGTGTCCGGCGCTTGATCAACGGACGCGACTACATGGTATTCCGCAATCCCAATGGTCAGAGTCAACTCGTCCCGGTTCGATCGCCCTCAGCGGCTCTATTTCAATACAGCTACACCGAATAGGGATTAGAATACAAATTATAGACAGTGATGGGAAATCTTTCAAAGCAAATCGAGTGTATTTTCGGTTATAAATTCATACTTATGCAATGTAAAACATATATGGAAAAAGTAAAGATCAGCTTAGAAAAGATGATTATAATTGATCAATGACAATGTAGCAGGTATGAATTTAGATCATCACTGATTAAATGTTCTTTTAAAACACAATTGTAACCACCGCACCCAAGACGTAGACATCCAATTAGTGTTGATTGAAAAAGTTCTTTAAATAAAGTGCACTTATTGGAACAACTTAAAATTTTGTTGGGATCAATTTTAAATAAAAAATAATTTTGATTACTTTAATGAAATAAAAAAATGGAATACAAAAAAAAAATGTCATAACTGAAGCTGGTAATTTAACTGGCAATAGCTTTAGCCTTATAAGCATTTTAAACGACTTCAGAGCAAATCGCATTTTATTAATTAATTTACTTTAGATATTAACAAGCTTACCATTTAGCAGGCTTGCCTTCCCACCAGAAATAGCCTATATTGTCAGGGTACTTCCAAATATTTGAACAATGATTTTCATGACTCCGCAAAGCATCGCCAACGTTTCCCGAGTAAGCACCAAGAGACTTTAGCTTAAAGTGCTCGTCTTTGTTTCTAAAAAGCGATTATTCCTGGCAGAGCAGATACATAAACAACAAAGTCGACGAGCGCAATGTATAGTTCAAATCGACAACTGTTTGTAAACTGGTGTAGTCTCTCGTAACCAACCGAAAGATCACCGACTAAAACTCCAAATCCAAAATTTGAGGAGCATGCATACTGCCCAAAATTAATTAATGGGGTTTAGAGCGTTTGAACCTTCCCCCGAAATTTTTGACACTACATTTAAGGTTAATAAACACACAAGAAACTAGTGCATTGTACATAAATACTTTGAAAACACCCTCGAAATATTTTTCTGGATCCGTCAAATGCAATACATATGTACATATGTTGGCCCGAATTTAGTATTTTGTACTTTTCCGCTACCGGAAATAATCATACACATGAAACTAAATTGACCTCGAGGCGGTTAACATTAAAACTAAGTTAAAATACTTATTTATTTGTTTTGCTTTTCGTTGAGCTGGTTGTAATATTTGAAAAAAAATTAAGTAAATGAAATTATAATATTAAAATTGATATGTTCGTGCCGTATTTGTACAATGCACTATGGTTTTTTTTCCGTTTTTTTTGGCATAAACTCTAATTTTAAACCTATTGAATTGAAATTTGGTTTGAATACATTTTTTAAGCTCCCAAGATGACCTACCAAGTTTCAAATGATTTGGGGCACTATTTTATATAGCTGCCATATAACCGATCTGGCCGATTTGCCCCAACTTTTTTGTTTATCAGGCTATTGCTTTGAAATTTGGTTTGTATACATTTTGTAAGCTCCCAAGATGGCCTACCAAGTTTCAAATGATTTGGGGCACTATTTCATATAGCTGCCATATAACCGATCTGGCCGACATGCAAAAAAGCTCCATTAAACATTTCTATTTTATATTTTCTTTATATTAAATGAAAAAAAAACAATTATCAAAGATCACATTTTAGTATTCATCACTCTCAATATGTGCTGTTGTACGGCGTCTCCTGAGCGATTGTTGTTGCTCCAAATGTCAACCAGTTCAGCAGGACTGAACACATATGTATTGTACTAGAAAATTTTGATTTTTTCGAAAACGTGTGGATTCGGACAAAAACGGTTAGTTTCTCATTAATCTGCACACTTTGGTTAATAGTTTCTCGTTTAAACCTTTGTGCAACACTTTGCCATGCAAAAGTACTGATCCACGAAACACAACTACACTTGTTAAGCTCGTTCTAAAAATACACATAAACAAAACACCGTACAATTGGACAAAAACACATAACAACGACACAAACATTGGTAAACTTTAGTTTTAAATACATGGACAATCGTTTTCCATATTTATTCATCTATTTTTTTCGTAAACTTTTGCCACAACAAACGATCAAAGTCGCACAATTTTTCGCACCAATTTCATACAAAACAGATGGTACATCATCAGCTGACTTTAACAGCTCGGCAGCAGAACAGTGTTGCTCCATATGTTAAAGTTAGATATTTATTTGCGATACTCGAAGAGTAAGCAAATACTGTAAACGCGCAAATGTCTGTCTGTCCGTCTGTCCGTACAAACATCGAGATCTCGGGAACTATAAGAGCTAGAACCACCAAATTTTGCATACAGGTGTCTATAAGCAAAGCGCAGATCAAGTTTGTTTCAAAACCTGACCACGCCCCTTTTTACGCCCACAAACCGGAAAAAAAAAAAAAAAAAACTCTGTGGTGTCCACATTTTTAGTGCTAGAGAAAAGTGGCCCTTACAAATGTTGTTCGTATTGAAAATATCTACCCAAATATCTAAAAAATTTTAAAATTTGATCATTTTCAAGAAATTGTGTATACAAATGCGTTGAAAATTTTTATTGCGCTCAAAAGTAGGCAAAACATTTTTTTTTTTAGAGAGGGCGCTTAAAACTGATTGCGCATGAAAGTAGGCTACACATTATTGAAGAGGGCTAGCTAGCTGTTTTTAAAGAGGGCAATGAGTATCGCAAGTCTTATAGTCGGGAAACCCGACTATAGCGTTCTTTCTTGTTTTTTATCTGTCTAGGGTGTTTAAAAATTAAAACACGAATTTAAAATACAAAAAAAAAAAAAAATGACTTTATGCCAAAAAAACGCGAAAAAAACCATAGTGCAATGGCTTGGGCCTTATAAACATTTTGCAAGACTTAAGGCAGTCCTCTACCGTCAGGCCTAAATTTCGAGCTTATTTTCAATAATTGATTGAAAAAGAACTACTGATGATATTTTCATGACATTTTTTTTATTTGATTGGTACATCTGTCGACTTTAAAATAATTTTTTTTTTATCTCAAAATTTTCACTTTTTACAAAAACTTGACATTTTCACCATGTTTTTTCATACTTTGGAAGCTGTAAAAATTCGAAAAATTAAAATTTTCAAATCCGGGTCGGGAAAACATAGCGACATGTTTTCTGAATAATTCTGCCAAAAATGAGATGAATCCGATGAATATTACTGGTAGAAGTCTTACCAAAACTTTCACAAAAGTCAATTTTTGGGAAAACGCGTTTAAAGACAAAGTAGCGCTTGGAAACGGCCGCGAGTGCATGACTCCCCAGTCCCGAATACCCATGAAGGAACGTTTTTTCCGCGAAACGCGTTTACTGGCGTATTTCAAAAATCGTCTTCTTCAAAATTATGCAAAAAAAAAAAAACGATTTTTTTAAACCGCGACGGTTAAGAGTATGTCGTGTTGTTCCTAGATACCAACTTCCCCACCAAATGGCACCGTCATGCACAATTTTTTTAAATGCTTAAATAATTCAGAATCTAGTTATTATTTCCTTACCACTGTTGCTGATGGGCATACCACCAGAAAAAGAATGATTTGTCCTTAGGATAAGTCCATTTGTAAAAAATCGGATTCTCATGGACCCGCAAAGCATCGCCAGCGTTTCCTGTATAGGATCCTTCATTCATTCATTTCATATTGTGAATCTTTGTTTCCAACGACAAAGTTGTCATATCTGGCATATGCAGTTACATTGTCAAAATCAACGAGTTCAACGTACCTACAGCTCATGCCTGTATTTTGATGTTAACTGATGTATTGTATCAATACACCAAAAGTTTGTGTCGCCAAATTCATCCTCATACGCATTTTTATCTTTTTCGTTTTGGACGAAATTTACTTTACTATCGAACCGCCGTTGAACGACCATCCATCCAGAACCGGCAGAAGGAACATCCTCAAATACCGTCGTGAACGGAGAACGCTGTATGCCTCTACGTACTTAATGTTGGTAATTTTTGAGTTGTTGAACAGTATGGTTAAGTTATTAATTTGGCTGTTGTAAACATCCAAAGTACCCTCAGAAAGTTTTTCATTAATATTTTGTTCTTTTTCTGCGTCTTTCTTGACTGTAGTTTGCAAATATTTAATCTTATCGTCATTAATTTTTGAATTATCTTCCAATTTTGCGAGCTTTTCATCCATATCCTTAATTGTTACCAATAGTACCCTTTAGCTCCGAAATTGTGACATCAATCAAATTAGTATCTAGTTGAGTTCCTCCAGATAGATCGTTAAGAGTTACATAATCTTTTTTCACATTTAGATTTTTCGTTAAGCTAAGCACACTTTTGATATCAGTTATTTTATAACTCATTAACTCAATCGAAAATTTTAACGACTTTATAAAATCGTCCTTGTCAATTATAATCGGGGGTGCCACAGAAACCGTTCCAACCAAATAAGGTTGGAATTTACATAGAGAAGGGGTTGACATTCGGTTGAAATTTGGTTGGAACGATTTCTGTGGCACCCCCCAATAGCTTCTTTTTGACTCAAGTTTTGTTCAACATCAGCCAACGTTTTTCCAAAGTACTGATTGTACTGTTTCTGATGTTTATTTCCTTTTTAAGCTCTTGAATAACAATTTTGTGTCCTACTGTTTCATTCACATTATTGACTTCGGAGTCCTCACAAAGCTGAAATATGAATGTGTTGCAATAATATTTTTGATAAAGAATTTCTAAATATGATTATCATTTTACCGAAAAGTTATCAGACCTTGGATACTCCATTAATTCCTGTTCTTGGTTAAGTTTGATAAGTCGATTTTCATTATTTAATTGCTATTAATCTTCAAGCGTCTGCTCAAGTATCTGCAAATAATACATATGTAGCATAAAGGGGCGAAGTAGTGTTTTCTAGATATCTTAGATAGATAGATCTAAATTTCATGTGCAGAAAAAAAGGTACATAAATGCTTTCACCTCCAAGATCAAAGAATTTTTTGATTAAAAGCGTTTAATATACCTGCAGGTATGTGCTAATTGTTGGTAAAATGCGCAGTACTTACGATAAGACAAACACAAACCCAAAATAAACAATTCCGAAAGCGTGGTAACAAGTACTTTTTGATTGTATCGTTTCGAAGCACTGATCTCAGTTATTCTGCTGATTCCAGTGCTTCAAAACGATACCGCCAAAAAGTTCCTAATTTGTTCCTTGCCAATACAAACAGTACTATTTTACCAAAATACCCCTTAAATACTACACCTCTTCGAGTGTTACCACAGCGTAGCGTATTTAATTTTAAGGTCATAAATAAATAAAAACAAATAAAAAATTCTTATTTGTAGACTTATTTTACTTTGCATTGCATTACATTTTTAAACCATGTTCTAGAAACACACCTCATTAAATAAATAATGGTTTATGTGCGTTTGAAGCTTATTTTTTATTTTAACTTAAAAAGTAATTTTTTCAATTATTCAATAAACCATTGAGGTTCTCATTAAACAGTTTTTATTAAATATGATAACCAATTTATTTGGGAAGGATTTGGAATCCCCACGCAATTTACATATATTTAGAATTTTGTTAAAAAAGCTTTCGTTTTCGGATAAATAAAATAATTGCCAGAGATCAACAGAACATACATATGTATGTTCATATATTGATATTTGTTGGTCTAGTCCAGCGTTGATTGAGGGCTGAAGGCATAAGCGGTTGACTGAATATCGAGGCTGCTGTGCGAGGAGCACGAGCTCATCGAAGGAGCTCGAGTGGACGAGGCCGAGGAGGCGGAAGAGGAACCACTGGACGAGGAGGAACTAACCCAGGCGTGGCCACTGCGACGCCTACGCTGACGCACCAGACCCAAAACCGATCCGGCCACCGGAGTAGAAGCGGCACTGGCCGACATCTGCCTCCGAATCTCAGCATTCAAAGAAATCTGAACTGGAGCTGGTGCGGGAGCGGTGGCCGGACGCTGAGTAGTCGAATCTGAGCTGCCGGCGGACTCTGGCTCGCTGGAGGCAGGGGATGGAACCTCCTCGATGTCCACTGGAGCAGGCGGATTCAGCACCCGTCCGTCTAGAAGTTGTAAAGTGGGCACACTGCGTGAAAGAAGCGAGCGGTAAAGGGGTAGCCGGCAGACTGGATTGCCCTGCAGCTCTACCTCTTGAAGCTGCAGGCACATGCCCAGGAACGAAAGCCGCCCCAGCTCGCTGATGCGGTTGTTCCTTGCCCTCAGCACCCGAAGGTGGACCAGTTCGGCCAAAGGGTCCACTCGCTGAATCATATTGCCGTCGGCAATAAGCACACGGATCCCCGGCAGACCGCTGGTGCCGTCAAAGCTGTTCAGACCACAGTTGCTGATGTCCAACTGGATCAGCTGGGTTAGTCCGTAGCCCAGATCCCGAAGAGAGCTCAGCACGCTGCCGCTAAGGTCGAGGCTCTGCAGGCGCGGAAGGAAGAGCGACAGGCGGGACAGGCTGATAGTGTAGGAGATCACGCGCAGGCGCACCGACTCCACCGCCTCCAGGTCCGTGCGCTGCGTTACTCGTCGCTGGAACGGAAAATTCGCGAAAAATTTAAATACTCATTTAAAGCTCAACATGGACCTGTGAACTGGACGCTATTGCAATATAAATCATAAATGGATGTGATAACAAATTGTTGTTTACTTGTATTTATACACTTGCTGAATTTTTGGTTCAAGCATCTAAAAAAACACAAAAAATCACCTACGCATATTGCTCGAATGTTTTTGAAGCGCTTAAAGTCGATTTGACCTACCAGTAGCTCGTCCAAGGTCGGTTCCGGTGCCTGTTGGGGCAACACGACGGGCAGCAGGTGCACGAAGGCCGGAAAGTGCTGCGTCTCCTCGACAATAGCCACATCCCGGTCGAAGGAGTTACGGCGGTTGAACTGCCGGCGATTGATCTGCCCGCGTTGCTGCTGCTGGCCGAGATTCTGCTGGTTTAGCCGCACCTCAGGGGGCGGCAGGCGGAGTTGAGCCAAGGCCGCCGGTCCGGGAGGAGCTAGAAGGAGCGGCAGCTCCGCATGAAGCGAGTGCTCTGGGGAGGACTCCAGGTACTCCGCAGGCGCCTCCAGCAGTGGCATTGTCAGGATTACTAGAATTTTTCGCTGCTTTTTTGATGCTCGACTGTATTTTGACTGTCTTTATTGACATAACAATCTATAGGTTACCATGGGCAACGCTTAGTGATGGGATCGGTTTCGTCTTGTTGTTTATAAATAAGAATATAAATATTGTCCATATGTATTCAAATTTGCGTTTCGAAAGTTGTTTTTGCACAATATTTCAATATTTTCATTGGTAAAATCAGGAAAACGTATTACACAACATTGTATAGAACTAAATGTAAAATTTGGCTCGAATAATTGGCGTTTATACCTATATGTATGTTTTTTGAAGAATTCCTAATGTTCTTTTTGGTATGAACCGAATGTCGACACCATAAACTGAAAAATGGAGTATATGTACGTCCACATATTTAATAAAGTTGAACAAGATGTTGCGCCAGTAATTAATAGGTCAGCTATGTGAAACCTAAAAAGTAGGCAATAGTTTACTTGTTTATCAAATTTATTTGTATTCACATTATGACCATTATTTTTCTGTAATAGGTTAGGTTAGGTTAGACCGGCCGGCTCCTTTTGGGGAGTCGCACATAGACCAGTTTGGTCCTTAGTGGTACCGGGAGTTGTGAGATCTCTGGACCGAGTTAACTATTGACGTCCTGCGGTATGCGAGTTTGTTTGGCAAAGGCCAAGAGCGTTTTGTATCCGAGTTGACTCGCTTCCTCAGGCGATGTCAGCCATGGTTTTTCGAAGTAACGCTGTCTTTGTGCTGCAAGTGCCGGGCAGCTGCAGAGAAGGTGCTCCAGCGTTTCTTTGGCACCTGGTTCACTGCATTTCCTACATCTGTCGTCTGTCAGCACACCCAGCTTTTTTCTGTAATAAGTATTGGCCAAATTAATCACCGGTGCAGCTCAAACCATTTCTTAGCCCTTGGCAAAATTGTTTGCATACATTAGTGGTTTAACAATAATGTGAAAATTGTTGGGTGAACAAACTTTCCATGTGGACGCATTTCCTCTATTAAACTTGGTAAAAGGACTTCTTTCGTGTATACATATGTACATTGTACAATGTAAGTGTATCGATCTGCCTTTTTGCAGCATTCCGTTGCTTTCATTAATTCTTAGCCGCATTTCTTTTTGGCAATAAGCCCACTGACGTCATTGTGACGTCATGGTGGTGACGTTGGCTTTTCACATACAGGCTCTTACTCGGACTTTCTCTCTTTTTCTCGGGCTGTCTGTCTGCTGGGGGAGAGCAAAGAGAGTTATCGAATTGCTTTAGCCAGTGTCGGAGTCTGAAGCTGTATTGAAGGGGACTTATCGATGAAAAATAATTTTAAATTGATTTTAAAATAAATCAACTTTGTGATCAACAAAAAATTGTGAAGTGAAGTTAAAAGGGCTTTCATTTTACATGAATGATAATGGTATAATTTTATTTTTATTAAATAATGTTTGTGTTAATAGAAAAATGGTTAATTTTAAGAAACAATAAATCTTTAAATTACAATTAATAAATACATGTGTATATATGTAGCTAAGTACCCCCTACAAACATTTTCAAAATCGCCCCACTCAGAGACTTTTGCCATTTCAAGGGCCATTAGCTAACACCAACGCCGGAGGGTTTATCAGTCTGTCTCCCTCTTCTGGTCCTTCTCTTTCTCCTCTCCGCTTCTCTTGCTTTACTATAATCAAATTTGGCTGACGCCTGTCAAGCTTTTGCCGGCTTTTGTGCATTTTCCGGGGGATGGGGGTGGCTCCTAAGGGAGGCAATGTTGTTGTTTTGGTTTTGGCTCGAGCTTTTTCCATTGACGTCATCAGAGGCGAAAGCTGCGCAGTAAGCTGACATCCTACCACGCATTTATCGATTACACAGACGAGAGACGGAGAGTTAGAGAGGGAGAGAGAGAGTGTGGGAGAAAGGACGAACGTGTGGGCGAATTCGGGTTTTGCAAAACATGACACTACAGCTGAGGGAATATGGAGGCAAACATTTAATTTTAGTAACCCCCCTCTTTCCGAAAAAAAAAATATTTAAAAATAAACGAAGAGGTAATGTGTAAAAAACCATTTCCTAAGTTTACAGAATCGCAAATATTTTAAAAGCTTTCACCAGAAGCTACACGACTTTTTCTCCCAGTGCATTACAGCTGCTTTTCGAGTTTGAGTTCAGGTGTTGCAAACAAAATCCCATCTTCAACTCGCACATTTTTATAGGTGCCTAAAAATAGAATTTGTCAATAATACCAACAAACTCAAACACACACACAAGCACACACTCATAATGTGTGGGTGCACGGACACGCACTGTTGACGTCATTGTCCATAAAGCTCTGACGCTCTCTTTTTTAGTCCGTTACCGTTACTACGCTACAACCAAAACGAGAATTGGTTTCTCTCAGTCCAATCTCTCCTCGAATTTCCGTTCGGCTCTCTCTTTTACGTCGACGCTGGCGTAGGCGTCACTGCCGCAATTAACAGTGTAGGAATTTACAGCGGTTTAAGTCTGTGCTAAATCCATTACATAGTTTAAACGTGAGGTAGTGTCCCGCCAAGGACAATTTAAACAATGTATAAACTATAAAGACTCTCTATTTTATTTTATGAAAATAATTAATACATATGTACGTACATATTTGCAAACGAGCTCTTCTGCGGCTTTTTGAAAATTTCCTAAGCTATCATAAATGAATGTGCTCAGGTTCCCACATTACAAGCAGTTATTGAGCGGTAAGGAAAGTTTTTTTTTTTTTTTTTGCGCGTAGTCTCACGGCCCAAATACCCGTCCAACCGACCGGGGGCGCAGCCGTGTATCGTACGGCACGATTCGCGAGAAGATAGACGCGAGTTATGAAAATATAGATAAAAGTCCGAGGAAAAAAGTAGGATCTAATTTTCTGCTAAGTTAGTTAGTATAAGTCGTTTTAAGAGCGGCAGAGAGTCAGAATTTGAGATTATAGGATAAAGTATATTATAGTCAGAACATAATACTCTGAAAGGCTCATGCAAGTCATAGTTATATCTACAATGGTTTAATAGTAAGGGTATATAATTTGTAGTTAATCTACTTGGCACAGAAAAGTAAAGCCGACCTACCAAGTCGGCGCAGTCAATATCACCACGAATAAGATTATAAATAAAAATAGTACCAAGCATCGTTCTACGGTTAGCTAGGGAGGGTAAATTTATTAAAAGTAATCTGCTAGAATAAGAAGGTAAGTTAAGGTTTGCATCCCAGTTGAGGCGGCGTAAAGCAAAAATTAAAAAGTTTTTTTGTACAGATTCAATGCGATCTATATGTACTCCGTATTGGGGACTCCAGACGGGAGACCCATACTCTAGAATCGGACGGACTAGCGAAGTAAATAAGGTCTTAGTGACGTAGGGATCGTCAAATTCCTTCGACCATCTTTTAATGAAACCAAGCACTCTCCTGGCTTTATTAACCATGGACAAAATGTGATCAGTAAACTTTAGTTTTTGGTCCAAAAGGACGCCAAGTAAGTAGTAAATTATCACGGCACCAGTTTTGAAAATTATTTAGATTGGATTGTAAGTCAGAATGGCTGGAAATATCTTTGTACTGCAGGCATATCTTAACATCATCTGCGTACATAAGTAGGCGAGAATGATTTATAATTAATGGAAGGTCGTTAATAAATAAAGTAAAAAGAAGCGGACCAAGGTGACTTCCTTGTGGGACGCCGGAGGTAACTCGGAGAAGACCAGAAAGAGAATTTTTAAAAAGGACTCTTTGTGTCCTGCCATTCAAATAACTTAAAATCCATCTAAGAAGATCAATTGGAAACCCTAACAAGTCAAGTTTCCGAACTAGAAGTGAGTGACTTACAGAGTCAAATGCTTTACTAAAGTCAGTGTAAATGACATCTGGTTGAAAGCTACTTTTAAAGCCCTGTATCACGAATGAGGTGAGCTCCAAAAGGTTAGTAGTTGTTGATCTTCTTTTCATAAATCCGTGTTGACACGGAAATATAACTGACCTTAAAAGGTGCTGCAAATGAGGAGTAATGACATTTTCGAAAAGTTTGGGGATAGCCGACAACTTAGAGATACCTCTATAATTGCTGGCATCCAATTTGTTAACTTTTTTGTGGAGAGGAATAACAAATGACTCCTTCCAAATAAGGGGAAATTGGGAGGTTTCTAAAGATAAGGTGAACAATTTGAGAAGGGGTTTGCATAGGGCTTCCGCTTTTTTTGATTTTCGATGACGGCGGGTGCGGAAAAGTTGTAAAACCATGTCAAATGAAAGCACAAAAAATGTCAGCCTGAAAACACTTTCTATCCCCGCAGTTGATTTACGATACACTCTAGTAAACAGGCTTAACACGTTGAAGATCCAAAAATAAAGAGCTTTCGTTTATAGTAGGACTGAGTAAGGTTCGACGTGGACATGGTGTAAGAATAAGGCTCTATTGGATGAAGTAGTATAAGTTGTTTGAAAAAACTTGGCATAAAGATCGGCTATTGCCTGATCTGAGGTTGGCGTCATGTTTTCAAAATAAAGCGAGGAAGGATAAGAAGTAGATTTACGCTTGGTGTTAACAAAGTTATAAAACTGTTTCGGGTCCTGCAAGAACTGGACCTTACAACGATTTAAATAATTTTTATAGCACTGCGCGTTAAGCACGGTAAATTTTGACCGAGCACTTAGATATTTTGAGAAAACAGATTGAGAACCGGAGTCTTTATATTTCCTGTAAAGTCTGGACTTAACATTTCTTAGGTGTGACAACTCTTTACTAAACCAAGGTGGTTTACTGGAGATTGACGGATAGTACATCGGAACACAAGATTTAAAAAATGATTTAATTGCAGTATAAAAAATTTTTATGGCATCAGCCATGTTATTGCATGAGTAGAGATCGGACCAATTGAAGCCAGATATAAAGTTATTAAGCCTAGAAAAGTCTGCCTTACGAAAACAATGTATTCGTTTAGTTGACTTTTCTGATTTTTCTTCTATCACGATACCCGTGTCGACTGTCACATCGAAAGTAGGATGATATGGATCTTCAGGTTGCGTAAGTGGTGGTAGAAACACGGCTTCAGGATTCGAGACAAAGCACAAATCCAGTAAGCGGCCTAGTGAGTTTCGAACATGGTTTACTTGACTCAAAGATATGTCAAGCAAGCCGTCAATAAAGTCATGTTGTGCAATAGGTAGTAAGACATTTGATTTTTCATCTGTGGACCACGTAGCTCCAGGTATGTTGAAATCACCTAGAACTAATAACTGATCCCTATCGGACAGCCTATTTGAAACGGACTGTATCGCAGAAAGATGATTTAAGTATTCTTGGAGTTCAGAAGACGGCGGAACATAGGAGCAAGTGATATATATAAACTTTCCCGGAAGGGACAGCCTTATACAAATAAATTCAATAATATTAAATTCCTCAAAACGTACCTCTTCCGACGTGAGGTTGGAGTCCACGGCAATTAAGACTCCACCTCCCCGTTTGGAAAGACGGTCAAGCCTATATACTGTATACTTACCGGGAAAAACTTTGGAGCTTAGAATCTCCGGCTTTGACCTGGTTTCTGTAAACACAATAACAGGGGATGCAAATGAAAAGCTATCAGAATACAATTTAGTTAGCTTGCTACGCAAGCCTCTTGCATTTTGATAGGAAAGAAGGAAGTTTCTAGTTAGTTTTTTCAACAAGAAGTAGAAGAGGAAGATGGCACAATGGTCTGGCCACGACTGGAAAGTCTTATTCCCGTGGGCCCTTTCTGTTTTTCTTAGCTTCGAACTCCTTTACCACCAAATTATCCGGCCGGAATTTGAGAGAGCATATGGTAGCAAAGTGCTCGATTGGGACAGTGATCTTGAAAGATGAAATATTTAATACAAACTTATTCTGCTCTTTAGATTCAGACAGCTTATACAGCTGCGGTCATAATAATAGCACTGAGGGAACATAAAATGATGTTAAAACATACTTTTAAAGCAAAACAGGATTTTATTTTTAATTATTTGATAAAGCTTACTTATTAATAAACACAATCACAAAACAAAAGTATTTAATTTGTATTCAGTTTATCAAAGACAATTAAAAATGAAAACTAGTTGCCGAATTTCACCTTTTAAAATAAATATCAAATAAAATTTATAGAGTTTTGTGAAAATTACTATAAAGTTTCGGTGATCTGTACTTTACATAGGATTGAAAATATTTTTTTTACTGAGCCAGTTTTAAAACTAAAAAAAGTTTAAGCTTTTTTTTAACGAGTTACTTTAAAATTTTTTAAAAATATAAAACTAATGTAAAAGGGCGTATTGAATATAAGTCCCACTTAGTTTATAGTATTATCTTTAAGAAAATAAAAATTAAAATTGTTTAGGTCGCTTTTAAACTAGCTTTTCTTGCATTTTAAAAAGGTCTAAATAGTGCTATTATTTTGACCGCAACTGTATATGTATTATAAAGAAACTAAATGCTCTTTAAAAAACAACAATATTTCTCCTGTGCGACGAGGTATCTGTGACTCCTGTGATTGTAATTAAATAACTCTAGTTACATTTACCGTACACACATACCTTTTTACAAAATTGTTTAATAACAACGTAACTCTGCCTCAATAACAGTTATTCTGCCACTGTTAACTGCGGCAGAGACGCCGCCGCTGACGCCGACGCCAAAGAGAGGAAATGGGCGCCAGGATTGGGAGAGCAAAGTCTATTTAAGCCCGACGCAAAAGCTCAAATCGTTGTTAGCAGAACAAATTTTCAATCGCGCTGCTTGTGTTTTCCGTTCCGTTCGCAAAATCACCAAAAATATCAAAGAATACCAGAGCAAGCCATGGATAAGGCCGAGTAAAGATATCGCGCGACACGGTGAAAGATATAAAAATATATTTTTTGGGCGTTGATCAAGTAAAAGTATCGCGAAAACCGAGAGTGAAGCCTTGAAGTAATGCCACCAGCCCGCAGCTGAGCTGCATTCGCTGCATTGTCATAGTGGTTGTGAGTGCGCGCGTGTGTGTGGGTGCACCGTTATTTGGGTCAAAAGCTGCAGCAGCACAAATTTCCAGGGGATATTGTTTTCCACCTGTTATGCAGCTGGCCTAGGACCAAAAAGGGGGCGACAGGAGCAGGGGAAGGTGAAGGAGCAGGAGCGATAGGACGATGGAGGCGAAGGTGCATCGCCAGCATCAGCGGCAGCGCCGCACGGAGGCCCGCCAGCGGCGTTTGGAGCGCGAGGCGGCGGCCACGGGGGCACCACCCACCACCCCGGAACGGGAGGAGGCCCTTGACTGCGCCACCGCCCTGAACGAGGGATCCGGAGGCACTGGGACTGGAACGGGAACGCCCAGCAGTGCGGGTCGAATCAGTGCCCAGAGCTCGGCGGACAGCATCGAGCTGGTGGGATCGCCCAGCCAAACGTCCCAGCAGACGGTGGTGCTGGTGAATGGTCATGCACCGCCTAGCCAGGACCCTCCTGCCCAGGAAAGCTCCTCGCTGGGGGCCAGGGAATCCCCGCCGCCACCCAAGCAGAGCGACGGCAGTCGCAACTCCTCCGGCGACGCAATGAGCTTGAGGGAGACCCTGCAGCAGTTGCCGGCCACCCATCACCACCATTACCGCTCCAGGCGCACCCACTCCCCCAACCAGCAGCAGTCCCTGGAGGCGGACGCCTCCTTCCATCGGGGCATCCTCGGCTTCATGGACCGCGAGCTCAAGCAGAGCTCGCCCACGCCCTCTGCAAGTGGAACGGGAACCGGAAACGGAACGGGGGCTTCCCGCAAGCAACAGTCGCTATCTGATCCGCAGGCCAGTCCCGCCCAGCGCTCGCTGAGATCACGAAGCAGCTTTGACAAGAGTCCGCGGCGCAAGCGCAGCAAGTCGGAGTCAAGAAGGAGACGGGAACGGAAGCTTATCGCCGCCGGCGAGATGGAGGTGCGGCAGGCGAACGAGACGCTGATGCGGTACCTTAAGCAGTGCTCCGACATGCACGACGCATCCCTCTCCGGCGAGCTGGAGATCGACCAGAGTCTCGAGGAGCGGCGCGTCCATAGGAAGACCAAGTCGCAACGGGACAAGCGGGGTCAGCTTATCAGTGAGTAGTCAAAGATGGAAGTTTGGGTTAAGATTTATTTCTTACAATCCTTTTTAAGGAGTAGGACAACTTATAGGAAACTTACCAGTCCCACATTTGTTTGCACAAAGAAATTTTACTGGATTTTATTTTTGCAAATATTTAAACAAATATACTATAATTTTTTAAGTCAGAGTTTTTGTTTATAGTTCATTTGAAATTAAAATAACCCATATTTTGACAATGTTTTTCCCTTCCTTCATGTTCAATTTTTACTGCTATAACCGGTTATCGTAGAATGGTAATTCGTATCCGAGAAAATGTATGTATTTACCAGAGAGTTTGGAAATCTAATCAGCACTTAACAATTGGGTTTTCATTAATGAATGAATGGGTTTGACAAGTTACACTTCACCTTGACGCCAGACTCGGTTTTTAAAGTTTTATATTCAAAGCAGGTGACATTTTTGCATTGAAGAAAACATTTTTCATTGATTTTATTTTTTAAATAAGATTACATTTATACTCAATCTGTCCAAAAAGACACCGAATTGATGACCAGTTGGGTGATATTTTCTTACAAAGCCCCCGTGTTCCCCAGTTCCCAGGTCCCAGTTCCCATTGAGTAAAACCAGCTGGGGCAAAAGCTCCACCATTCCACTTGGCCACCCACCCTCTCTGTTCTCGATTCTGCGCACTCGCCTAAATTATGGCACTCGAAAAAAGATATTGGCTGAGCATGTATGCTTTTATTGAATAAAGTTACTTTAAGATATTTCAATTGGGTAATGTTATGTAATTAATTTATTATTTGCTGAATTTTAAACAAATTCAAATACTAAGCACTAGATTTGTATATCCAAGTATAACATTTTGAATATTAAAAAACTTAGCTGAGCAAATTATATCCTTTTGGACGCTACGTTTTTGATTTTTCTATTTTCTATTTCATTAATAAATACCAGTACAAAAAGTGGCTGTGTGTTTGTTTGTGGCTTTACAATATTTTTTCTTTAAAAGTAATTTAGAATAACAAATCATGGTTTAAAATTTAAAAACATTCAAAATGATTTATTCAACAAAAATATTTTTGAAGAGCAAGGAATATTAATGTAAACGCGCATATAAAGTGTTAACCAGTCAAATTGATAAAACGTTTGTTTTTTATCAAATAATTTTGAAACCGTCTAGCTTAACATTAATTTCTTTCGCTGCAGTCACATGATCCCTTTCGTTTTTGCTCTTCTCCCTCAGGCAAACTGTACTCGGCTGGCGGGATTTCCTCCATTTTAAAGGAGCTGGCCGACGACATCGCCCCTGCCGACGGCGAGGAAATCTACAACCCATTCACGCCGGTCGTCTCGCCCACGGACGATGCGCCCGCGCACATCGACAAGATGTTCCTGCAGACGTCATCCGGCTATCGACCGGTGGAGCACAGCTACTACAAGCGCTCCTTTCTGGGGGCCGCTGTTCGCGGCTCCGCTGGCACCTCCACTTCCGGCGGAGGTGGCGGTCGCTTCGATGGCATCTCTGCCGCGGAGCTGGGTGGCGCCGGTCGCCTTTTCCGCTCCAGCGACAGCCACGGCAGAATGGTCGGACCTAGCGGTGGTTCGGGAAGTGGGCGTGGCAGCTACGGAGATACCCGCTGCCTCCTCGATACCGACTTCAATCGGTGAGTCGGAGAAAATATTAATTTACCTCGCTGTGAACTCGTTCTACTTTTGTCACAAAAGGTGACATTTCTGACTCCATGTTAGATAAAAGTTATTGAGTAGTTTTAATGGGATTTACTTTCCCGTTTGCCTTTTGTATACATCAGATCCAGTTTGGTTTTGTTTGGTTCTTTGTACGCCAGGGAAAATTTGGGTCTTAAACAGCATAATTTTGTTATTATTCAAAATGGCATAGACTTTAGCTGCATAGTTAAAAGAGCAGTTTTCTGTATCTTCTATAAAAACAATTAAATCAAAATAACATATTTCTGTTCCTTTTGCAAAATTTGAAGCATATTTAAAAAAAAAATTTAATTAAGAAACCTTCTGCAGGCTAGTGATAAATAGAAACATAGCAATTTGAGAAATTATATTAGCTATGTTTTTTTATATAATTTAAACTATATAAAATGAAAAAAAATTTATGGAACGAGGGAACAGATTTATAAATATTATTATTTGCGATACTCGAAGAGTAAGCAAATACTGTAAACGTTAAAATGTCTGTCTGTCCGTCTGTCCGTCTGTCCGTCTGTCCGTCCGTCCGTCCGTCCGTACAAACGTCGAGATCTCGGGAACTATAAGAGCTAGAGCCACCAAATTTTGCACAGACTTGTATTAGCAAAGCGCAGATCAAGTTTGTTTCAAAACCTGACCACGCCCCTTTTTACGCCCACAAACCGCGAAACTCTGTGGTGTCCACATTTTTAATACTAGAGAAAAGTGGCTTAAATAAATGTTATTTGTATTGAAAATATCTACTCAAATATCTAAAAATTTTGAAAATCTGGCCATTTTCAAGAAATTGTGTATACAAGGGCGTAAATATTTTTATTGCGCCCGAAAGTAGGCTAACCATTTTTTTTGAAGAGGGCTCTAAAAATTGATTGCGCTTGAAAGTAGCTAGTCATTGCTACTTTCAAGCGCAAATCGCAAATCTTATAGTCGGGAAACCCGACTATAGCGTTTTTTCTTGTTTTTTATTTAATTCTAATGCAATCATTAATCCCCTTTCAGCAATGGCATCACCAGCAATATACAACTAGCCTGTGTAGTTCAACGAATCTGGCTGCTCATCTCGAACATATGCCACGGCCTGCTAGCCGGTCTAGCATTGGCCCACCTACTCTTCGTGTTGAGCAGCCACCCCATGGACTGGGCCAAGGTCCTTAATGGCATGAGTCTTGCTGGCGAGACGATGTCATCAACCGCATCACCCCCATCCGCATCGACGTCACCATCTATAGACTTGCCCGCAGCGGCGACTCTGGGCCTCAATCCTGGCGATCGGGGGGCCGAGCCGAGCGGATCTTCATTGGCATCTGGGACAGGGGGCAGCGACGCCTTGGCCCTTATAAGTGACTACGCGGGATTTGCGGAGATCTACCTAAACACCTTCTACTGCTTGGCTATAATCTGTCTGGTTTCTGTTTTCGATCGGTAAGTTAAGAGAACTATTATAAATCGAGTCAAACTTCTGTGAGTCAAAGTCAAAGTTTATAAAGTCAAATAAAAATCAGTTGGAATACGGACAAAATCAAACACAAGAACATTTTTCTTTGTAGATATTAATACAAATTCGACTGTTTAGTTTTTGAAGCACCGAACTATTTCCAGAAAGAACACTACATATTATACAAACAACCAATTTATCAACTTGAAAGCTCAGTCAGACCTATCCTTGTAGCATTTCAGTAGCCTTCCCCAATTGGATTCCTTGGTCGTTTCTAATTTTGCCCTTAGAGTCTTTCGATGTCCTTTGGCTTGATTAAAAGTCAATTTGGCCCACGCTCAGCCTTCGTAAACACTCGGCTAAAAATAGAAGGCCAGTGGGGAAGGAGTTCTTAAGGCCTCAAGAACTCATTGACCTCAGGCGTAGGCCAGGTCTCGTTGCGAGTTTCATTGAGCTGAAAGCCAGCCGGATGTGGGTAGCCTTCCCGCCTCCTGATTTCTCGCTTTATTTCGGTCTAGACTTTAGACAGGGGACTCACTCTGGAGGCGCTGGAAAGTGGGCTACAGTGCGTTTGGTGGCTTAATAGAACTGCGACCTCAATTTGGGTCCAAGTTTGGAACTTGTTCGGCTTCGCGTTCGCATAGAAATATAATTTGTATGGCTCTCATTGCGTGGTCGCTTTCATCAGCCACAAAATATTTTAATGCCCTTAAACTTTGCTCTTTTTGCATGCCAAAGTCGCTGCCCACACACAAACAGACCAACCCACAAACACCCCACGACGCCGGCGTCTCTGCCTGCACTCTTGACCTTTAAAGGCTGCGCCAGTCGATGGCAGAAGTGTGTGGGCGGGGGTGGTTGAGGATTGGGTGGTTAGAGCGGTCGGAACGGAACTGTCTGCCGTTGTTCGCCATTCGGATTGTGCCGTTTTCGGCTGCCCAGGCCAAAGTGTGAAACTGTGTATGACATTTCGCTTCGTTATCCCAGCCCCAGTTGATTTGTGTGCGACTGTCGCTGTGCTAAATGTTAAATGTCTTCCAGTACCGGAGTCTGTGTCCTGACCTTTGCCACTTGCCAACTGGAGTCCTGCGGAAGATTTGCTTCAATTAATATGCATGCGATTGAATGTCAGGACATTTAAGAATTCGCAGAAAGAGATTTCACCACCAAAGAAGGTCACTTAATGCAGCAGAACGTTTGAACCATTTAAAAAGTTCCGCTACCTACAGCCCAAAAGTGATTTGAAAAGCTTTGCCAATAAATCCCACATATCTAAAATATATACATCAGAAGTTATTTAAACATCAAATTTTTAATATTTAAAGCTGTTGGGTAATAATTTAAACCTATTGCTCTTAAAGTTACCTAATTTGTTTAACTTTGTTGGCTTGTTGTATTTAACTTTTTTTTGGCATGAGCTTTAATGCACATTCTCCCAAAATATATATAAAGAACAATTTTTAAGTTGTTTGGGTTTTGATTAAAATTCAGTTCTTCTTGACGTCACTCTTTGATTTTAGTTTCTGGGGTGTTCAGTTTCCTCACTTGCACTTTCATATCAGTGATCAGCCAGCAACGCCCACTTGCTATGGTAATGAAACCACCAATTAGTTCTAAGGTCAATTCAAGTTCATTCTATGTAGTGCGTGTATGGACGTAACCTCATTTGTTACAAAATAGTGGGGCTTAGCTTTTGAAAGATTTGTCGGAAAACATGTTGCAATTATTTATTTTTTTAAAGGTATAGTTTGCAATAACATTTACCATATAGGTAACTTTTTCAAAATGCAATACATATTGAAAATTATTGTGAAATAAACTAACTTAAGCTGCCATTAAATAGGAAAGCTTGGTGCTATTTTTAACATGTACTGGAAATTAAAACATTTTATTACAAATTCTTAAACTTTTTAAATGAAATTCAGAAATTCAAGTTGATTCAGATTAGTTAAAAATAAAATTAAGTGCATTAAACATAGCTTAATCCAATCTTCTTCTAAAAAAAATACTTATCAGCCTAAAACTAACTTGTTTTCACCCCGCAGCATGGACATCTGCCGCTGGAGCTTCTCGAATGCCAGCGAACTGATTTCGTTTCGTTGGCTCATCATCACCATGATCTATGTGGCGACAATAATCCTAACAATTTGCTCCGATTCCATTGACGAGAAGCTGTACCTGTTCAACAACAATGCGAACATTACACTGACCCAACCGGAAATGGTAAGAGTGCTGTTTTATCACAACTTGGAATTTTATTGCTTACCGATCACTTCTTGAACAGCTGAGCAACAGTGTGCAGAGCGTTTGGAGCAGCCTGTCGGTCACGAGAAGCATTGCCGCCATATCGGGATGGATTATGATTGGACTGACGCCGCAGGAGGATATGCTGTATGAGCATCTGGTTGATCTAACCAAATATCAGTTGACAAATAATTGAATTTAAGGCACACGAAAAATTTCGACAAGTTGTAAATATTTTTGTAGTTGGATTCTTAGCAGCTGTTGTTCAGTTATTGGCTTTTTATATGGCATAATCGAAACGCAATAGGACTCTTATGTATACCCAATCTTAAGCTTTAACGTCGTCTCTTAAGGACTCACATTAATGCCCTTCACAGGCCGCTAGAAAAAACAACAACCGGAAGAAAACCAATTATATAAAACCAAAGAACACAATGGTAAACCTTCGAGTTAGTTAATTAAGCAAATATAGTAAACGCAGGATAGAGATAAGACATTAAGAAGGCAAATATGAAATACCTATATTTACCAGATAGATGTATCCATGTACTTATGCATATATACAATATGTTACCTATTTAGATATATGTACATATAACTATACACATGCTGATATACATTATATGCAGATATAGAAATATTTACAATACTTGAAATAATTTTTCTAACACATATCGTCTGAAGAAAGAGAAATCCTTTGTTTATTCATTGTTGCGGCAAATTTACAACAAAAGGCTTCCTCAAAGTAGATCACCAGTCGATAACAATTGAAAACCGGCTACATTAGTTATTTTTAAGCAGATGTCACTTGTAAAAAGTGTTGCTGTGCAGCAAACATATGTATGTACATAGAAATATAGAGAAATTATTTACACAGAGAATGTTGAATTATATGTATATGTACCTTAATATCAACCCAGTATAAGTAAGTACTTCCGGCTTCAAAATATTATTTTTATAAACCATTCTGTTTTTTTTTTATATGGCCATTAATATGTTACTTGGTTTGTCTTATTTTTGAGGAACTAAAAAGACAATTTAAAATTATACCTGAGCTGTACATAAACCGAGTGCAATAAAATAACGAATATTAAAGTTTTATTATACAATAACCAATATACAGAGACAAATGTAATGAAATTATATAGAGAAACGAGCTAACGAACCGATCAAAGCGAATGACAAGAAAATCTCATTGTAAACTTGTATATAAAAAAAATAAACGCAAATAAACAAATATAATGTATAAAGGCAAGAAAAAGTTGATAAATTATTTTATGGGCTGTGCTTATCAGATCAGCAGCAAGATCTAATGAAAGCAATATACTGCTGCGCCTTTTTCGGTATAACCCATATGCAAGATCTTTGTTGGACAGATATTGAAGAAAAGAGACTCTTCAAAAAATAAAAAATTGGAACGTAATAGGTGTTCAAATTAAGTACTAGCACTGACTTCAATTTTTTGTTGTGTCAGAAGCTTTTTAGTATTTTATTATTTTAATAAATTCATTATCAATTTTGGAATTAAATGTTTTGCAGTCCTTGTTTTATTGCCCACGTATTTTTGTGTCGTCTGTTTTAGATTTCAACTTGTTTTCTGGTAAAAGCAAGGTTTTCTTTTAAGTAATGCAGAAAAAGATCTGTGAGAAATAATTAAGTGCAACGGACATAATTGGGATCATCATAAAAACCTCAAACATATACAATCTGGAATCATCTGAAGATCATTAAACTGTTTCCGGAAATGTCTTTTATAATCAACTGCAAGCGATGCAAAACCAAATTGCAGTTCTTGAAACAACTTATTTAAAAGAAAAAAGGACATATTGCCGAATTGCAAGCAAAAGTTGTTGACTATAAAAATTACCTAGCAACGTTAAGGGCTCTATTGGGCCAGCTCGAATGCAACGCCAATA